>JBCJKH010034752.1:1685-13822 GCA_039877255.1 Loriculus beryllinus
AGTGGCCTCTTTACTAGTTAATAATTGGATTTGAGAGATGCAAGAACAGTGAATATTATGAAGATTCTTATCACTAAACAGGTCTTTAACTTATTGCAGTACACAAATTACATCAATTTAAGGAGGCATATTATATGCTGAACTTTGTGAAACCCTAACAGTTATGACTGGAAAAACATGTTAAAGTGGATTTCGTAAGACTTACTTTTCTACAGATCCAAAATCTCTAATAGAAGAAAAATGTCTTGAAGTAAAATTAGGAATGAATACATCTCAGGGCAAAGTAACATATGCAGAAAAGGTCATAAACTCACAGAATGGATAAGGTTGGGCAAGACCTCAGGAGGCCTAAAGAGACCTAAATACCTAGGTGACCTGAAGCAGGGTTACCCAGACCAGGTTGTCCAGTACTGTAACCAATCAAGTTTTGAATATCTTCACAACTTGCCTGGGCAACCTGTTCCTGTTTGAATACCCTCACAGTATTTGTGCTCGTTGTCTCTTGTCCTATCACTGGGTACCACTGAGAAGACTCTTCTTTACTTCCCCATTAAGTATTTATACACATTGATGAGATCCTCCAGAGCTTTCTCTTCTCCATGTTGAGCAGTCCCATCTCTCTTAGCCTCTCCTCATTTGACAGATGCTCTAGTACCATGTTTCTCATGAACTGGGGAGCCCAGACCTGGACCCAGCTCCCCAGGTGAGTCTTACCAGTACTGACAAGAGGGGAAGGATCAGTTCCCTCATCCTGCTTGTGCCACTCTGCCTTGCGCAGACCAGGTTGCTGTTGTTTTTTTTTGCCATGAGGATACATTGCTGGCTCATGGGCAGCTAGGTGCTCACCAGGACCTTTACATGCTCCTCTACATACTTCTAATCATGGTTTATTCTATAAGAATTTCAACTGCCATAAAAAAAAGAGATTTGTTCTAGAAAATGGGTTTTTCTTGTACTTCTTCATGACACCTTTAGCAGAAAGTCTACTTAAAAGCAGTGTCATGCTGAGTAATTCATAGCTAAGCTTGTCCTTAATGAACCACAGCAACTGGGAAACAGCAATTACTTGGTCAGATATCCAGCATACATGCTGTACATGTCTGAAGTTTTAGACGTCAGCCAAAGCTGGAGATAAGTCTCAGGTACAAAAATAATCTGTAGTATTTTTAGTACAGTTCGGAGTGCAAACTGAAAAAGGAAATACAAAAGGAATCATACTGCAGAATTCACATAGCTGGACTTTGCTCTTATAAAAATAAGCACATCCTCAAATAACCATTGTTTTCTGCTAGGACTTAATTTATCTTTTCTTTAATCTTATTTCCTAAAATGTTTGACATTATTTCCCAAACCGGCACAATGGATATATCTACATTTACAAATATAGGTAACAATAGAGATTTTTAAAACCGCTGTCACTGATTTAGAAGTTTACATGAACTTGATTTGAGCTTGTTTACCCCTTCTTTATGCACCTGCAAAACTTTTCCTTGAGTTTTTAGAGAAACACAACATGCAGCTTTCCCACACTGTGTTTGAGTGTGGCTTCCTTTATTTGCTCTTCTTGGCTCGGATTCTTATCGTGAGCTGGTGACGTAAAATTGAGCTTTTACTACCTTACACCAGATCTGTTGCTTTCAGTATTTTCTGAGGTTGCAACTGGATATTTTGCTTCTCATTTTTCTTCTAATTGTTAAAATGTGTAGTTTGCTTGCTATTATTATTATTATGCAACAAAAAGTAAAATGCACTAAAACACAAGATTCAGTTACAGTGTGACAGTTTCTGCACCATGCAAGAAAATTATCTGTATGGCCTATTTGCAGAAGCATCCTTCCAGAAGCTACAGTGTGCTCTTATGGCTTACTGAGTGTTTTAAGTACATTCTTCTTTACAAAAGTTTAACCACAGATCGCAGTGTTTCTGGAAAGTATAGTGAGAATAATATGTAACAGAAAAGAGAAATAAAAAAAAAAAGAAAAACTAAAGCTTAATTGGGTGTTTGCAAGGCATATCAGGGGTATCTCAGTTGAACAACTGCTCATCTGAACGACTTACAGAATTAACATAGCTTCATTTTTCTTAATTTCAGAACCATGCCTCATGTCATATGCAAAGTACATAATATTTAGTGTTAATGTTGAAACAGAAGCCAAAATTGAAGTGTGGTCTAATTCATACGCATAGTTATGCCTGAGCTTTCTAAGAAGGTTTAATAAAACAGCACAATTATATGTGTAATTTATGCTAATGATTTGACCCAAGTGTTACCTTATGCTTCTGTGAATATTAACAAGTGTCCTATCACAAATGCATCTTTGAAGTTGGTAAAAAACTAGTTTTGCAGCAACTAAGAGAGTTTTCTAAACAATAGGCCTGTTCCTTCAGACCTTCCCTCTCCTTAACAGTATCTTTAAAATATTGGGAAGCATATATATCAAATGGGTTGCAGTTTACTCCTTAGAAAATGTAATTGAATCCAATAAAGGGCTTCTAAAGCCAACTGAATGATCTAGGGAAAAGGTCTCAATGAATAATCAGGCATATTTCACTAAATCACAAAACAATTAAGTTCCTTCTCTGTAGTGTTAGAAGGATTGGAGACAAACTTTATTCAGGATGCAAGCCAAAAAGTTTTGCTGTTCAAATGCAGGAGGCCAGACAACTTAACAATGTGGGTATTGAAACTGTTCTCTCTGAGGTGTAAAGATGAGATGCTCTTCTGATAACATACAGTCTTTATAAGAATGTCAAAAAGAAACATGCTTATTCAAAACTTTCATAAAATAGATCTTTCTTTGTCCAGAATAGGTCTACGGCATAAATAATTCTAATATTAGAAGCGTGAGTTTCTGAAGATTGAAGAACACATTCTGTGTTTGAGGCTATTAGCAAAGAGTCATAAGGTCTTGCTTTCAAAGAGAGAAACAGGCAGCTACTGGTAGACCCCATGGTATACAGCTGTGGAAGGACTGCTGTCTGCAGTCTGCTTGTGTGTTACGGCTTTCTCCAGGTTTGAAAAACCATGTGGATTTCACTAAGAATGCCTACAGCTGAATAACCTCTAATAAGAACACCCTGTTTCCTCACCTTCAGATAAAGTAGTTATGTATGTTTTGCATAATAATGGGCCTTGACCTGATCCTTTTTCCGTCTTAAAGATGGTGTCTGTATTGGCGTGTTATGATTATGTGTATAATATTTAGCCAGTTATGGAAAACATGTTTGTGGTATTCTTAATTGTTACTGAAACTAATATCCTAGTCACCGTTTAAGAGCAATTTCAAAACCAGTACAGCAGGAAGAGCAGTGAGAGACAGCCATGGCTTGCTATTGTTGTCCCTTCTACTCTTAAGTTTTATGTTTTTCTGCAAGTTTCTTGATGTTCCGTAAGATTTCTCTCTGGCGATACAATATTCTGACCAAGGTTGTTTTTCTGACTTTCTAAGTGTCAAAATAACCTGCGAGTTACATGGAGGGGTTGCTCTAATGGATCAGCGTAAATGAGTCAATAAAGTTTTTGTATTATTCCGGGATATATCAGGTTATTTCCACTACTAATGACATGGAAAGTAAAACAAACATATCCCCTAACAGGAATTGTTTCAGAACACACATAATAAAAACTTGGTTCTATTTTTTGTTTGGTTTTTTGATTTTTTTTTTTAAAAAAAACCCTCTCAATTTTCTATTCTACTTTTTTCAATCCCAGAAGAGAACAGGCCCTGACTTTGCTTTCACTTGTGTTGATGCAAGAATTTTAATCAATCTAGACTATATATAAGCAAGCAAATACTTCTTATACATAGCACATGTATGCATGTGATGTTGATGTATGTAGTAAAATACCTATTGTATCATCTAGTTATTTATATGGTAGATTCACTCTGAGAACAAAAACTAAAAATGTTTTGCCACTGCAATTATTTTTCCTTCTTTGCTGCAGAGAAGGCAATATTGGTAAGCATTATCATTCTCTCCTGTTTTATAATGGATTCTCTTCTAACTTGTTTTTCTGAAACCTTATATTAAAGGATGATGACTAGAGACTAACACATTGTGAAATCAGAGAAATTATTAGCATGGTTGAAAGTTCAGTCTCTTCTGCCACCTTTGGACATCTTTTTCCCTGAGTCAGACTCAGCTGACAGTGAAAAATGTTTTTCTAAATTATTTCTTGTTTTACTGATGGAAGAAATTATGCCTTGATTGCATGACTGTTGGGAAATGGCATGATTATGGCCAAGCACCAAAATAAAAGTAAAAACTGGGGGCAGTGGAAAGGTAAAGAAGGACTGTCTCCCAGATTCCAATACTGTATGGTTCTCTGAAGATAACTTTTCAGTGTTAATACTTCAAATAATATCCCCTGCTAACCTATAAGTTTTTGGAACTCAAAATCTTACAAGACATTGCAAATATGTGTTATATTTGGGGAATATAATACTTGCACTCTTCTGTCTCTCAGCAGGTTGATAATATTGAAGACTGCTAGGGAGGAAGATTTTCTAGGTAGTAATATACATAATAATAAAGCTCCTGATAGTCGCCCTCTATGATGCAGAAGTGTTGCTCTTTGCTCTGTTTCGGTGACAGAGAAATTAAAGGGGAGAAAGTGAAGGATTCTAGTAATACCTTTCCTGAAAAGGTTAAACTGATAAATACCCATAAAATTCATACTCGCTTTCCTCTCATGTTTATCCACAAGAATAAAGCCTACAATGCCTCTTTTTGGTCTTTTTTTCGGTACCTTTACTGAAGAAGAACAGGTCTTTGGTGTGGTGGCAGTTTTTACTGGTAGTATAAAATTTGTATCAATTCGTTGTGAATTTACCTTACTATCCATTTTTATTTCCTGGGGTCTGTAGCATTGGCCTGCATAGGAGGGAAGCAGGGGTTTTCCGTAACTGTCCACCTGTTTTTCTTCTTGTTTCACAAACTTTGAAGAAACAGTCAATCTTATATTTTTTTTTTTAACTAGTGCGCTAGTTCTATCCTGATTATGGATTTGTTTGTATGTATGTAACTATATTTAACCTTCTCCCAACTATCAGAAATAAAAATTACCAGGTTCAGGCTCACTAGAAGTAATGAAAAGCTTTCCCGAAGCTTCCTGTGCTCTTTTTAGCTACTGGGAAGCTAAAACACTACCACTTTGAATGTCTTGCTTTTATTTGCACATAATTATGTATTCATGCTTAGAAACCACGACATAGGGAAAAGGACAAACTTCTTGTTTGTAATGTGAAGGTAAAAGAAAGAGGAATATGAAAAAATATGTCAATCAAATATATAATTAAAAACCCTAAATTCCAGCTACATTCAGCAATCTAACTTGCCTCATAGATGTAACCACAAAATTCTTTGGTCTTATTGAGTCACACAATAAAAGAAACTTCTTTGACAGATTTTTGGCAGGTCCATGACACTTAAAGGCAGTATCCCACTCTTTCCTTCCCACTCCTTGTGCTTTTGCACCACCAACCACCACTGAATGGTACAACAGGCGTTTGTGAATTTTTGCAGTGTTTATAATCTACCTCTCAAAGGCTTAATACAGATACAGTATTAAAGTAACTGAAACTAAGAGGAATTCTCTATTTGTCCTCTGGACAAAGTCTCTCTGTGGTGCCTTTTGATGCAAGAGCAAATCCGTCACTAGCTTGAATGGTAGGCTGGTTTGGCACTCTTGCTTGCCCTGCAGAATCCCTCCCACTGTCTGGTTGTTTTGTGCTTACTCACTTACACTCTTATACAATGCTGGTCAGCTTGAACTTGTTAGTGATGGAGTAGACCCTTGTCATCCTATTTTTCCTTCAATTACTGAAAAGCTCAGAATAAACTTGCCCAGATCAAGGTGACCAACTTGCGTATTCATAAGTCTTTTTCCAGCAGCACTTCAATATCGCACATACAGTCAGAGTTTGACTTCCTAGTAGTACCACCAAATGTCATGTGTGGAGCTCTGGGATGCCTTAGTCGTATTAAAATTAATGCTAGGGAGATTGGGCAAGCTGATTTTTTTCCTCCTAGAAGGGGAGTGTCATTCTGTTCCTCTAAACTTAGCAGCACCAGATCTCAAATAGATCAGAAATAATCCCTATTGTTATCTATATAAAGTATCATAAATCTGGACTTTTCTAGGAGGCTATATAGAGTTTTTGAAGTTTCCTGAAAAATACCCCTGATAGTGAAGGGAAAATGTTTTTCCATTAGTGTTTCTGCTCCTGCTTCAGGTGAGCGTGCTGTGAAAGCAAATAAGTTTCCTGAACATGTTATGAAAAAAATTTATGCAGAAAATAGTCTGAAAACTACAGTGTTTTCTGTCTGTAAATAAGACTTTTCATGGGAGAAAAAGGGAAACATGTCTCATGTTTTTATGAGGCAAAAAGGAAAATAAGCTTCTGGTCTTGTCAACTAAACCAAAAGATTTGAGTAGAACACCTTCCCTAAATGATCTGGGGGTCAGATCTTTGTACAGATTTCAAGGACCGCTTCCTGACCTGCTGCTGCTTCTGTAATTTCACATAATTAGCTTCAACATAAATAGCTTCTCCTCCTGGATGAAGTCTCATTTCTTGCACAGTTCCTTTTTCTTAACAGTTTAATCAAACTAATTGTGACAAGGAGTGTATTTGTATAAATATTTAAATGTGTAGCATGAGGATTGAATTATTTATTCTGCAAATGTAAGCTTAATGTAACTATCTTTGGAAACCATCTCATTCTCATATGGTTGCGCAATTTGGTTGTGCATGTTGTCTGAATTCCATGTTTAATGTTGCAAATGGGTCAAATAAATTATATGACTTGCATAAGTGTTAAACAAGATGCCAGAAGAAACTAAGCACAGGAGATTTTCTTGGCTTAGCACATGGAAAAACTATCAAAGATCTCCAGTTTCCTGAAAATGGGTTAACAATGATACAGATGATGTCATTCCTTGTCCAATCTTGTCACATGCATGAAGAGGCATATGTTCTGAGCTGGAAAGAAAAATACCATATTGATTGCAGATGCTAAGCTGCACAGGGAGACGGTGAATCTGAAGCTTGGAACCAGATTTTATTCTTATGTGGTATTGTGATTTTCAGAATTTCTGAACCGCCCCTCTTACGAGGGGATGCAGAACTGTGCATGCCACTATGTAGGTGAGTTATTACTCTCAATGCAGAAAAGTACTGCTAAACATGAAAGAGATACCAGGCTGAAAACTGTACTTCATCCTAGGAAGTGGATGGCTGATAAAGTCTCTTGCTTGACTGCATGCATTAGAAGGTGGCTTAACAGTGCATAAAGGTTTCTTCATTACACTTCCCATACTAAGCCCCAAATCAGCTGGCACTGGCTGCTGCTGTCCCAGCAGTGAAGGTTACACTTCTGTTGCTGTTACGACCCTGGGTATCAGCCACCAAGCCAAGAACTGTTTCAGCAACTGTGCATCAGAAGTAAGGCAAGGACACTGGAGGGGAGATTTGACCGGGGAAATAGGGTTGGTGTTATTGATACTGATCTGTATTTGCATGTTTACTTTCACTTTCATTAGGCTTCACATTTCCCAGCAGTGATAGGTCCTGTGCCATGCCTTGTGCCTCCTTACCTTTATATTCCTAATTTAGTGGGATGGTGACAAAAGACTTCAAGGATATTAGTCAGTGAGCTGAAACTTGTTGACAACAGTAAACTCCAGACTCAGCAAGTGCAAAAGAGAAATGATCCTTCACTCCCCCTATCCTTTCTTTCAAAGAGTGTGAAAGCATTTTTCTGAGGGTAGGATTTAGTTGCTCACCTCCTACTGACATCCCCTGGTGCTGATACCACCTACAGCACATTTGTAGAACGCTTTTATGTTCTGACTTCTTAGACGTGCAACAGAGCTGAAGCAAAATAATACCCTTTTGCTTTTGAAGGCATCTTATTATGAAGATATTCTGGTTTAAATAATTCAGTATGTCAGCACTACTTCAGACAGATTTACTGGTTGACGTTAACATTAGGAGCCTTCAGGGGGAAGTGAGTTATAATCCCAAGAAATATTGCTACAAAAAACAGAAGGTAGACACCAGAACCTTCTGGGCCTCTTTATTTCAACATTTTTTTTTTTCCTTCAATAAAATTTACATGGATTCTCTGCTATCCTGCTCAGATACATAAAGAAGCCAGTTTGCTTGAGCACAGGTTGTTGTGGGATTACAGTTTTATTCACAAGCAGCCACATTTTGCTATATTCTTATTGTTTAAACCCCAGAAATTTGTCCTAGCACTTGTATTCAGATCAAGTCTTCATGATAGGAGTGATTCTTAATTAGCTTTTGCTCTTCAATATGTCACTTGCCTCTGGCAAAACCCATCCAATTTTATCAAAATCAACCATGTCTCCAAATGTTAGTTTGACATTGATATCTAGGAGTTAATTCCTGTTTTTAAAAGAGACAGGTCT
Source organism: Loriculus beryllinus (assembly GCA_039877255.1). Lineage (NCBI taxonomy): Eukaryota > Metazoa > Chordata > Aves > Psittaciformes > Psittacidae > Loriculus > Loriculus beryllinus. The sequence goes on from JBCJKH010034752.1 coordinate 10,126, forward strand.
GTCTTGGAATAAGTGATATCTCAGAGCTTAGGTATTTGAAATGTGAGACACCTAGGTCCATGTGTCTGTGTTGGGCCCACACTGGTGTAGCGTCTTTCTGGCTCATGTCCGTTTGGTGTAGAGGTGATTGTTGTTCTTTCATGAAAAGTCAAACCACTTTATAAAAGTTGAAGAAAGAAAAATGTTTCCAAAACAGGTTGGGTTTTTTTGTTTTGGTTTTTTCCTTTTTTTTTTTTTTGTGATCTTTTTTCTCCATCCAGCTTTGTGTCCTTCAGATGATTTCATTCTCTGAAAAGAAGTGGTATGAATACTTCTAGAGGTGTTTCTGGGCTCAGTGACATCAGTTTTACTAAGTTTAGCGGAATGGCAAAACTCTAAATTACAAAACCACTTCACTGTGCTCTGGTGCTAGAGCTATATCAGCAAATACTGTTTTCAGTGAAGCATTGCTATTTTTTTTTCCCAATGTTTCTTTCACTGATGGGGTCTCAGCAGGGGAAAAGGAGGTATTTACAGAACAGAGCTCAGCTAAAATTTTACCATGCCACAGTTTTGAGGGGCCTCTATTTATCTCTGCCATGGATGCTTTTCAGTACAGTGAACATAGTTTTATTGAGTTTACTACAAAAATGCCAGTGTTAATTGTGCTTTTGTGGCATGTGAAAAAACCCAACTTGGTCTTTGGTGATTGGCCTCTATCAAAGAAAATACTTGTTTCGGTTACACATATCAGAGGCTGCTTTACAACACCCACAGAAGGGTTTCAGGGGTGCCAAGGGCATGCACACATACTGAGCACCCCACTCAGAAGTCTACAGCAAGAAGGGAGTTGGTATGACCTGGGCAAACTTTCTGCAGCTGTGTTGGCTTTTCTTTGCTCAATATGGCCAAAATCAAACCCCTCCTTGACTTGAAGGGAGCAGAACACCTCTGGGATCCCTCCCTTATTTATTAATGCTATTTAGCAAGAAGAAAACTGCTTCTATAGTTTTGAGGTTTTTTTATTTTCTTGACGAATTAAAAATCTCAGTTACTTAGTTCTTGTCTACCTGAAGAATATTTTCATTGGGCATGTGTAGAAATTAAAGATTTGTCTAGTAGGATGGGATAATGAAACCACTCTAAAACACCTCTACCCAAAGCTGCATATTGAAGTGGAAAGGATTCTGTTGAATCGTGTGCTATTTCAAATGAAGGCAGAATTTTGCTGCAATATTTGTCTCTGACAAGATTATTTCTGGGGTCTCATTGAGGTACTGGATTTAAATATCCATTGTGCTTTACTGTGGAGACCAAAATCAGTTTGTTGAAGCTTCTATTAACGCTTTTTTTTATGGAAGGAAATTTTCCATGCATTAAAATGCTAATGTAAATATATGAAGTGCCGCAGTTTGACCATAATGTTGAAGTAGTAGAACATGGCAGTTACTTTAAAAACTTAAAGTGCTGACTATGGTTATCTTCTGATAAAGGAAAAAAAAAGGCATATGCTTCTGCTCAGCTTATGCCAAAATTGTTTAGATACCTAATAAATCAATCTTTTGAAGGTTAACTGCTATTACTCTTCTTTTAAAGGTCAATAAAATGAATTAATAGATGTGAAGGTAAAAAAAGCCAGTGTTTTGATGGCTTACAGAGAAAGGTTTTGCCTGCCCAACTAGCCTCTTTATGCAGCTTTTCTCAAGCCACTTAGAGATTATGGCTACCCAGAGCAGCAGTCCGTGGGTTTTCTCACTTTTTTCACTTCACTTCTTGAAATCAGAGAACTGCGAACTTCAGCTGGGTCTGAATATGCATGAATGATGACTAGCACGCATTTTTCAATGGGAAGGAGGAGGTTAGGCAAGCTTTGGAGGACGTAGAGTTTGCGGGCTGTGTGCTCCTACCCTCATGTCTGTTTTTAGCTTAGTTCATTGACAGCCCCTTGAGGGAAGGAAGCGTCTTACTTTTATAAAATTGAGAACATATTCAATTCTATTCATTTTTTAAATTTAGTTTATTCTTGCATTTTAATGTTTTCCTTTCGTGCCTTATATCTATTTAATCTCTTGACAAAAAAAAAAAAAAATAAAATTAATGTATTCTTGCTTACAAGCCCAACTGATAAAACCAGTTTAGCTACAAATTTTCTATATGGTTTTTCTTTTTGAACAAATATGATTTTCAGGCTTTCTGTAGAATAAGGAAGTAATTCCGTAATTCCATAATACCGTAACACACTATAATGTTGAAAAGAAGTCTGTGACTTAGCATATTACCAGAAATTAAAACCAATGTGAAGGTGATAAGGAAAATGTAGTTGCTTTTGTAATGGATGCAGCTTATATGCTATTATATGTCATAATACCATATGACTGATGAAGCTAATGCTAGTAATCACAGAGAAATGTTGGAGGAAGCCTTGAAAACAAGGAGGGCTTTTGAAGGCGAATGAAGGAAACAGGAAAATAAACTAAGCCTGTGTTTGGGGATTGTTTGTAAACAACAGTCGTCTTACTCAAAGGTTAATATTTTATTATTCCTTCCTACCGAGAATACACCACCTTTACTTGAAGCAGCGTTGGAACCTTTGACTGTCTTTCAGGACAGCTTGCAAAATTGCGAGATTGAGTTCTTCATGCCATGTTGATACACCATGTGACTGTTTCTCAACTGATAAAATTGGGACAGTCAGAAATTAATGTCTGGTTCAGACTATTTATTTATCTTACAAGTGTTAAACCAACATATACCTGTCAAATGTTCAGACTACTTAAGGTTTTGATTTTTAAAATATCATAACTCTGCTGAAGTGCTGAAAGGTTGTTTTATTTGCTTACAAGTAGATGAAAAATGCCAGAGTTCGCAAATTTAAAGTGCTTATTTTAAAGTCTTATTTATATGCAGTGTTTTTAGCATACATTCCATTAATTTAATGGAATCTATTCTATGTACAAGTGATAGTTGAGGTGACTGACACTACTTAGACTCTTAGTGAATGTTAAATCTTGAGAATAAATTAAGAAGGAAAGAGTGACTGAAGCAGTTATACACTGTGAGACACTCCAGTAAAGATTATGTGCATAGCAAGTAGTTCAGTTAGCATCTAAGCTCTGACATATCAGAATTTCTGCACTTTTATCAGTTTGAATTATGACGTTATCAAGCATGATAGAGAAAAGACAGAAACAATGAATTGTTATTCTTTAAGGAAAGCTGTGAGGCTGTCAGAACAGGAGTGCCACTTTACCTATTTAAGTAGAAGTCAGAAGGAAAGTTAAACATAGAAAAATGCTCTTGTCTTTTAGCCAGTCTGCAGGTTTGATAGCTTATACTGAAGATGATACTAAAGATGTTTGGAGGAATTGACCACAAATCTTTGAGTCAGTGACAAACTTCAACAAATCTGATACCTACAATGCTGGAAAGGGCAATGGGTACATATTTCCCATTTACTTTAAATGTAAGCTCAGGATGATAGACAAAGCTGCAATTGGGTTAGCTCATCATAAGAGCTTGAAGACACCGCAGGAGATGCAGTCAGTAAGACATCAGAGGATGAATGTTTACTTGAGTCAGTCAGTATAATTTTGTGAAGAATGGGACCTGTCACAGAAACATCAGTGATATTGTGTCACGCAGATAAGACAACTCTGCTTGGGGACTATATTTCTGAAGTTTTGTAAGGCACTTGATTCAGCATCATCTATGTATGGAT
>JBCJKH010034757.1:0-16053 GCA_039877255.1 Loriculus beryllinus
TTGGTGTCATCGGCAAACTTGCTGAGGGTGCACTCAATCCCACTGCCCATGTCAGCGACAAAGATGTTGAACAAGACCGGTCCCAACACCGATTCCAAATCCTCGGTCCTTAAGAATGAATAGGGCTTGTCTCATCTCTGGGTTTGTTTTTTTGTGTGTGTGCTGGAGAGTGGGTATAGGGGAGGAGCTACAGAAACAATAACCAGCAATTACGAAGTTTGCCTTAAATAAGGTTGTGAAGATGCAACCAACAATTGACTTTTTTGAAGGTTGGTGCCATATAAAGTGTGCACTAAAATAAAACACTAGGTATAAAACGATGAAATAAACTGTCTTTGTGAGCAAATCTTAGCAAGTATGCTATTTTATAATCTAATCGTCCAAGATATGTTTCCTGATTCACAGTGTTCTTGTTCTTTCCTGTTCTTAGAGGAATAAATCATTTCCATTTCAAGCTGTTTAGGCAGTACAGAGGTTTACTGCTGAGGTTGTAACAGAAGTAAGTTTTCTAGTCTTTAGAAACACTTTGACGCTTAAGCTATGTAAACTTGGGTTTATGCATATGTACCGTTTGTGCCTAAAGAAAGGATGACCCAGAGCAAACAGATGATGTACCCACTTGCAATTCTGTATTTTTTAAATTCTGTAACAGGTAGCCTTGACAGCAGCCTTGACATTCATAATAAATTCAGCTATTACTATGCAGTCTATCCTAGTCAATGTAGGCACATTCTATGAAGTAATAAAATTAATGCTAAAATGTTACTTTCATATTCAGATTTCTTTAATAGAGTACTTAAACTTGCTCTCAGGCAAGATGTGGATACCTTGTTTTGATGAACTGAAGGCATCCTGCTGAGTAGTAGATACCTTTGCAAATCAGAAAATGTACTTATTCTGAAGTAGCAGTAGTTTTAAGCCTCAGATGCTACTAGTATTTGTGTAACTTGTACTTGTATGTAATTATTATTACTAATAAGTTACTAACAGCTAATTCATGATTTCAGACCTTAACAGGTCTCTGTGCATTGTATGAAGTCCCATAGTATGTGTAACATAATGACAGCATGACTGTTCTTCTTGAAGGTTCTGATTAAAGAATCCCATGTTAACTTAGTGACTCCTACTCGATTTCAGACACTCTAGGACTGTAAGAATAGCATAAACTCGGTTGAGAGATAATAGGTTTTGTGGAATTTGTGTTTTGTATAGCCTTTGGTCTGTACAGTGAGTGAGCATAGGTTTTAAGCATGACAGAAAACAGTTCTGACATATGTAAGATATCTGTCTCTTTCTCATACTCTTCAACATCATGGTTGAAGAGCAACAGAATATGACTCTGATGTGATAAGAGAGGTAGTTTTGCTACACTTCAGATGTCTGGTAATGCACTGAATAAGAGCTGAAACGTAATACTGTGGTATGGAGAACTTATTCCAGATGAAGTACATGCTGCTAACCTTAAAAGGGTTACTATAAACACTTTTTTTGGTAAGTGTTTTGGAGACAAAATTTGACGGAAAAACCTGTAATTAAGTGCTCTGAGGCCTAGTTGAAGCTCTGAACATCTGTACAGCTTCTCCAAGTTGAAGGAAACTGAGTATTTGTTGCTCGTAACTTGCTGTTAGGCTGTTTAGTTAGGTGTGCCTTTAAGCACTGGGCTTAGTAATAATGGGCACTGTACTCAAAGGTTAAGATTAATCTGCTGAAGTACTGTACAAGTGCAACTGGAGAGCTAGTCTCTATCCTTCTGGTGTTTTGAATCCTGTGTCTTGCCCATTCAGTGTTAATAAATGTCCCATCATTTTTAGGCTTGGGTAAGCTTTTTGTTAAAGACATCTGGTGCTCAACAAAACTTGCATTCTGCTGAGCCTTATGCTGCTTCTGGTAAAGCAACTACCGTTGGAATCCAGATAGACTGTTGTCTCTGTGCTGTGCAGAAAGATAAACACTGAGCTATTGGTTTGATCCTTAGTGAAAGGCTTTAAACTCAAATACTAGCTTTCAAAATATCCATTTGTTTAAAACTTTTGAGACATGATGTTTTCTGGAGAGAATAACTGAACTGTGCAAAAGAGTAGCTTCAAAATGATAGCTTAGTTCTTTCTATCCGGTATGGCCTTAAAATGTTATTGAGTCAGTCCATCAATAAGTAAGCATAATTCTAGGGATATTTGCTCTGCATTTGTTGGAAGCAAGCTTTTCTTTTCAGCTTTCTGTATTGGTTTTCTGAAAAAAGAAAGCAAATAGTTGTCTTTCAGATTCCCACATTAAGATGACATAATTGTTGCTTGATTGTATCTGAGCAAAAGTTACACTGAATGGGAAATGCTCATACAAAGTATTCATTTAATACTTTGATGTGACCCTAGTTCACATAGTTCAGATATGGTTTTAATTATAGTTGACTTTTATCCTATTTTGCTACAAATAAGAGCATCTCTTTCAGTCTCAATTGTTTGGTTACTAGTCAGCCTTATTATTTCACTGTTTCAGTGTTGAAAAAAATGCAGGGAAGCATAGAAACAGCTTCTTTCTGTGTTGCTGTACCTGGATTTTGTTTGGAACCTAGTTATTGACAGTTCATTCTTGTTCTTCAAATGGAGACTAAAATACCAGATATTTAGTGATGTGTTTTATAACTGAGGCCTTAATGATCATATTCAATAAAGGTACTTCATTTTCTGACTTAACATCAGGAGAGATTGCACAACAGTGCATGGATTTCCACACAGGCACCCCAGAGTTCTGGTATGCTATGGCAGAAACAAGGTTTGTCTGTAGCACCAAAAATTCTTTTGGGGATTGCTCACTTGAGGGTGTGGTTTCAGCAGCAGCTCAAATTGATCTGAGTGGAAGTTGCTATTGGAAGCTGGAGTTTTGAGCTCCTGCTTTTGTTCTCCTTCCGTATTGGCACCAGTGCTCTTCGCAGCTGTCCAGATCACCTTGTTGATTTGGCTGAGAATTCAACTTTAAGTGAATTTGTAGGCAGATCAGGTCACTGAACAAGATGACTGGCAGTTCAAGGACCATGGTGAGAATGTGTAGAAGAAGGGAATGTTCCTTGTAAATTTAGCTGCAGCAATTCTAATATTCCTATAGAACATAAAAATGAATTTATTTTTGGATGAAAAGTAGATGTATGCTATCTTAATAGCTGTTTGTGAGGCCATACAGAAATTCTGTGTATTACGGAGTTCAAAGAGCAACTCTGCTTTCTTGGAGCTCCTCATTAAACCTTGTTCTTGTGACTGAAGTTAATTCTACTGTACACACAGAACACTCAACTATAGCAGCTTTAGTTCACCAGCATGTTTTTGACTCTGACTTGTTAATGAGACAAAGGCAGATGAGGAGCATTGTCAAAAATGCTAAAATACAAACCTGGGTGGACACTAATTAAAGATGTGTAGGTTGTGATTCAAATACATTTAGCAGCATGCTGATGGTGTTGGTGACAAAGGCTCCTGCCTTGGAGCTGCTACCATAAAAAGGCACATATGACAGGCTTACCTCGGAAGAGTTAAGGAATCTTCAGGATCTCTGCATTAGCTAATCTATTAGGAATAAAAAGTTTATTCTGGAATGAAAAAAGCTACATTGCTTGCCCAGTGGATATTCTGCCTGCATGGAGACCTCAGAGCAGCCTTCCAACATCTGAAGGGGGCCTGCAAGGGTACTGGAGAGGGTCTCTTCATCAGGGTCTGCAGGGATAGGACAATGGGTAATGGGTTCAAAAGTAAACAGGGGAAGTTCAGGTTGGATATAAGGCAGAAGTTCTTTACTGTGAGGATGCTGAGGTGCTGGCATAGGATTGCGCAGAGAAGCTGTGGCTGCCCCATCCCTGGCAGTGTTCAAGGCCAGGTTGGGAGCAGTCTTGGTGACATGGTCTGGTGGGAGGTGTCCCTGCCCATGGCAGGGAGTTTTGAACTAGATGATCTGAAGTCCTTTTCCAACCCAAACCATTCTATGAAATAATAGTTGTTTGACCTGCATTTTAGGTAGGACTCTGCAGAAATCTAATTAGTCCATGTCACACTAGCAAATCCTGGTTTGGTACAGATAATGGTCTACTGTGCTTTTAAAGGTGCAGTGAGGCTCTGGGAAAGGGAACAGACATGAAGAAAACCTAGCAAAAGTAAGGCACTGAAGAGAATAGGGGCAGGGTAGTTGTGTCTCAGATAGAAGTCAAACATTGCTTAGGTGGGCAAATTGGTCTTGGAACCAGTGACAGTGCATCCTGTACTCTGGAAATCCAGGAGGTATAACTTAAGATTGCCTTGTGCTCACAGTACAAATCCTTTTCTCTGTAAAGGAGATCAAAGAAAGTTTTGGAAAATGAGGCTCTACAGGAAATTAACACACTTTATATTAATACAGTAAAGAATTCAGCTGCTACAGTCTAGTTCCTCAGCAACCAATGCCAATAGCCTTAACTGAGACTGAGGAAAAAAGATATGAAAAAACAATCTAGGTTTTCCAGACAACAGGTTGCTGGTGGAGGTGGTGGATGCCCCTTCCTGGAGGCATTGAAGGCCAGGCTGAATGTGGTTCTGGGAAACCTGATCCATTTGAAGATCTTCCTGTTCATTGCAGGGGGGTTAGACTAGATGACCTTTGAAGGTCCCTTCCAGCCCAAACTCTTCTATGATTCTATGAACCTGATTAACTCAGTCTGTAATTCAGGAAGAAGCAAACATCCAAAGACCACTGGTAGCGGTTTCTCTGTCCTAGAACACCTTGCCAACCAAGTTTTTTAGTATGTATCCAATTCAGTGTATTCCAATCCAGGTATCTGACAGTTACGGCAGTAATTCAGAATTAGGAGATGTTTCTGTTAACTAAATGCTGATGAAATAATTTGGATAATTGTGGGGTGGATGTTGATAATACACTCTTTGAACCATTGCATCCAGCTTAATTTCAAATAAGCTGACAAGCCTGTGCCATGCAAGCATTTCTTCACTGGTATAAATTATAATTAAAATCTAGTCTAGGATGTAGGGGTTTTTTTGTTGGTTTTTTTTTTAAGAAGTAATGGGTTTGAGTAGGGGACAGTAGAGAGAAACTTACATTGCTTTCCTTAATGGATTATGGGATGATTCAAGGTCAGGTTGGACAGAGCCTTGGGAGAACATGGTCTAGGGTGAGGTTCCCAACCCACGGCAGGGGGGGTTGGAACTAGATGATCTTAAAAGCTCCTTTCCATCCCTAACTGTTCTTTGAGAAAGAAACTCATTCATCATTTTGTTTTGAGTTCACCTGTAATGTATTTAAATACATTGTTGGTTTGTTCTTCCACTGAATACTGCATCAGATGATACTAGAAAGGAGTAGGTCAGTAGTGGAGGTGGCAGGTAGAGGCAAAAGGGATAGAAAAACTAACCAAAGCTGTAGAAGAATCACTTCCAACCACATCCGAGCAGTGCTGTGTGATGTATTACTGGCCGTGTTGGGAGCCAGGTTCCAGAGACACTGTGATTTTATTAACAGGTCTCGTGGTGGTGGCGGCCTTGGTTCCCGCAAACAGAAAGAGCTGCCAACAGAACCCCCTTTCACAGCGTATGTGGGAAACCTACCCTTCAACACTGTTCAAGGAGACATAGATGCCATCTTCAAGGATCTCAGCATAAGGAGTGTACGACTAGTCAGAGACAAGGAAACAGACAAATTTAAAGGTGAGTGTTTAGAGTTGTATTGGTTGTGGATGGCTAGCTGGTAGGGGAAATGGGGGACTTCCAAAGTCACTTTAATGGAGAACTTCAGTTTACTCTAAAGCATGGTTAGTTTGTTGATCTGTGTTTGTTCTTTATATTGGCTTATGCAAGTTTCTCATTCATCAACAGTTAAATATCTAATTTGAATGAGATTCACTATTGCTTCCATCATCTTCAGATAAAGACTAACCAAGTGCCAGGTCAATATTTGCCCTACCATAAAAGGGCTTTCTCAAACCTTGTTTGTCTTGCATAAATTCTAACAAAGCTGAAGTGTCTGACCCACTTAAGATCCATGACCTTAAGTGTTGAGTACTTACACAATCTTTCTTTAGCTCAGAAGAGTCCCATTGCTTCTGTCTTTTTTTTAGTAGACATGGAGAAAAAGCAAGTAGCTACAGCTTTTTAGAGGATGCAAATGTGCTTTCTTTTGGAATTGGCCAGTGGAAAGGGAGTATATTTGTAAGTTACTTGGGAAGTGGGTGGGGGGAACCTTAATGCAGAGAACAGGATGTTAGAAAAAGGATAAATTCACTAAATGATGTGATGACACAAGATCAGCCTGCTGGACAAGCAGGTACTTCAGCTTCTTGTTTAAAAATACTGGTAACCAAATGTCAATATTCAGCTAAATAACTGTCTAAAAGGCATAGATTAAATCATCTGTAATGAGAACCCTGTGGCAGAGGGAATTAATCAGGCTCTTGGCATTTGTGCAGTGCCCATGTAGAGTTCTCTTCTGGGATTTGTCCTTGTCATTAATAGGCACAGGTAAATGCTTTCATCGTTAGTGATGTTTAGTTTCAGAGCTGTGTACATCTTGCACTGACCATATCTTAGCTCATGCTTAAGAGGCTGTTAGCAGATGTACAGGGAGAGTAGTTTCTTAGGAAGGCTTTTTAAAGTGCTGGTATTAACTCATGAGGTTCTTCTTACAGGATTTTGTTACGTAGAGTTCGATGAGGTGGAGTCACTTAAGGAGGCTCTTACATATGATGGTGCAGTAAGTATACTTGCTGTTAATTTCTGAAATAAAAAGATAAGCACAACTTTCAAACTCCTTGGTAGCCCATATGATACGTTCTGAAGACATTCTCCCTTGTATTTAACAGCTTTTGGGTGACCGATCACTCCGAGTGGACATAGCAGAAGGCAGAAAACAGGATAAAGGTGGCTTTGGCTTCAGAAAAGGTGGTGGACCTGATGACAGAGGTGACTTCTGGTTTTCTAAATAGCTTCTTCAATTAAATGGTTGTAGTTACGGTGTCTGGTGCTAACTAATGCTAAGACAATACGTCTTGCTAGTACGACATTGCTACGACAATGCTAGTAAACATGGAGATGATACAGGAAAGGAATTTTTGTATGTATATACACATTTCTAAGCTAGCTGCTGCCATGCCTGAGATGTCTGGACTATAGATGTGCTTTGTGTCCAAAAGCTGAGTATGTTGTCACTCCTAGCCCAGGAAGTGAGACCAATACCCCTGGTGATGTACAGTGTCTTGCAGAGGACAATTGTAAGCCGAATAGTCTGGTCTGCTACTATTTTATTATGATGCAAGAAAAGTGAGTAAGCAAAGTAAGCACAAGTAGATAAATACTTGCTTTGGACTATCCTTCTGTTCCAGTGTAAAACCAGGCTTTGCTGTAGTTGAAGCTTAGTTGAACTAGACTCACTGAAGGTTTGCATTGAATGTGGATTAGAGAAATTTTCCTGACTACTTGTTCTTGATTAACTTAAACCAATCTTGTTCCTGTGTGATGGAACTCGGTAGTACCAAAATGAAAGGATTTTCCAACAGCATGACATTGGATATTGAAGGACTGAAACATTCGTTTGGTATCCCCTTGATCAGCCTTTCCCACAGCTTCAGACCTGAACACAATTGTGGCTTTTTTCCTAGGAATGGGAGGAGGTTCCCGAGAATCCAGAGGAGGTGGATGGGATTCCAGAGATGACTTCAATTCTGGTATCAGTATTAACACTTATAAAGATAGGCAGCCTAAAAGGCACAGAAATGTTCTCATTTTTATGTCCAATACATTTGTCCCCATTATTGTTTTGATTGAATCTACTTTAGGCCAACTTTGGCCTACAGCTGCAGTGGGATTCTTTAGGAGGAATCATCCATTGCCTTGTAACAGAGGAAAGAGTCTTGATTGTGGATTTTATGAAACAATCCTAAATGACAGAATATTTGTTCAAGTATGGCTTATGCTGTCTAAGTTTTAAGCATTTCTCAAACATGTGGCCAAGTATATATCTGAATAGTAGCAGAAACAGATCATGTGTAAAAGCTGATATTGTATTCTTTCAGAGCAGAGGCTTTCACTTCTTAAGGCAATGTGGCATCATTATATGTGTATCCCTGAAGCAACCGACTTCTCCAAAGATGTGTTAGTGTTCCAAAGCACTTCTAAATGCAAAATGTTCCTAAACTTTTAGACCTGTTTCAATAAGGCAAGTTGCAACACATGACTGAGCTTGCTGAGTGGAAGGTAGTGATGGAGCCACTGGATTTTCTTTTGACTTCCAGTCAGCTATTAGAATCCAGGGTGACATCAACACAATTGCTTTTGTCCTCTGAAATCATGGGTTTGGTCCATTTTCTGATGGGGAGATGCTGGCACGTGCAACTTTGCAATGTCTGGTCTCTGCGTGAGTGGAATGGACGACGTAGGACTGGTAACGAAGTGTGTGCCCTTGCCACTAGCATGAAGCTGAAGCATGGTGCTGGAGAGAGGAAGCTTGCTGCAGCGCTGTGCTTAACCTGCCTTTGTAGCTAAGCATTCCAGTGTCAGAGCTTTATGCCTTCTTTGGCAGTTTCTTCAAAATGTGGATGCGTTTCAGCTCGTTAGATGCTGGCTGAGTGATTGGTGACTCAAAAATTTAGCCCTCAAGTTTTAGTTGCTACAGAAGCTTTTCTTCTCAGGTTGTACAGCCTTGCTCTGGATCAAGTCTTTAAAAATGGTTCTTTGGCACTGAAGTAAGTAAGAGACAGTTCTGCAACTCTGCCGAATACCGAAGTGGAAAAGGAAATCTCAGATGAGAACAAAACAAAACAACGTTCTCTTCCAGATGGCTTCTGAAAAACAGAGTATATCCCTTGTAGGTGTGCTGAAGTATCCTCCTCCTACTGAATGCAGATGATGGGGGTTTGGAGAGATGCTTTAGAGTAGTCATTGGTACAGACTGGAACTCTGGTCAGTGACAGGCAGCTCTTGATCTTTTTTGATACACAAACTGAAGAAATACAGCCAGTTTCATATCTAAAGTCTGAATTGGTTTTGATTATTTTTTTGTCAGCTCTTTGGTAAATGCCTGGTCTGTTCATAGTTCAACTAAAAAGCCTTGGGGTGCTGCTCTGTTTTTCAAAGGCTCTGTTTTAAAAAGACTTTATATTTCACTACTTAGCTGTTTACCCATTTCCTCTGCTCCTGCAGGTTTCATGCCAAGGCTGTAGCCAGTGGCTGATTTGGCTACAGAAGTACTCCAAGTACTGCCAGTGTTGTCTCTGAGTTCAGCTACGGGTGTTAACAATCTGAGTTTGCAGCTGAAGCTCATATTTTAAGCTCACTTGGTGACCCACTCTCCAACGCTCCAATAAGCCTTTAGGAGGATAAAGCAGTTTCTAAACTTGGCGTAGTATATACTTGATTTCAAATGGAATCTGTGTGACTCTTCTAGAACATGTTGGAGATCTCTGAAGCAATGTGTCTACAGACAAAGGCTCTTAGTGCATCATCTTGGACTGACAGCAGTGACTTGCAAGGTTTTCCAGTCATCCAGTTAAAAATCTAGATTAAAAGCACTGCAAAATACACTCTTTAAATTCACTGTCTTCCGTCTTCAGGATTCAAAGATGATGACTTCTTGGGAGGCCGGGGTAGAGGAACCCGCCCTGGAGACCGGCGACCACCAGGTGCTTCAATGGGAAGTGGTGGTACTGGTCGCTTCAGAGATGGGCCTCCCCTTCGTGGATATTCCATGGACTTCAGAGAGCCAACAGAAGGTGAACTCTTTATCTTCTGAAATTCAGTCTTCCTTCACAAAGCAGACTCCTGCTTTCTTTGTCAGGTTAAAAGCTACTGCCCTTGACAGACCTGCATTCAAACCTCCTTATTTTTTCTTTCAGAGGAAAGAGCACAGCGACCCCGACTTCAGCTCAAACCTCGAACAGTTGCTACTCCCCTCAATCAAGTAGCCAACCCAAACTCTGCTATCTTCGGTGGAGCCAAGCCCCGAGAGGAAGTAGTAAAAGAGCACGACTGAATTTGGGGTTGAGAGGGAATGGGGAGGCGGGAGAAAAAGCAAGACAGTACAGAGTAACTAGCTCTGCTGGAATGTCAACCCTGCAGTTTACCATTCCTGCCATCTGGTATTTGTCCTCTTTGAAACCGAAAACACAGAGCTTGTGAATGCATGTCAGCTGTTAACAAGTGGTTTTTAGTACGTTCTTGGCTTTGCTGTATCTAGTGCCTGCTTTGTGCTGAGTTTCCCTCTTCTGTTTCCTTCCAAGCAGCACAGTTGCCAGTAGATAGGGCAGTGTAGCTGCTTCCACGAGTGTGGAGGTCTCTGGACAAAGGTGCTGCTTCACTTCTTCCTTTCTGGGTTTGTTTTACTTTAGAAGCACAGGTTAGACTTAGTTATTTCCCTGTATTGTTTCCTTTTACTTCCTCAGTGCTCCTCTTCTGACCTGCATGTCTTGTTCTGTATTGCTGTGGCTCTGAAGAGGAAAACTGGAGAGTCCAGATGAGTCGAACAGAGAAATTTACAGTTCTAACCAAGTAGTAAAATACCATTTTTGTCAACTGGTGACAGTTACTGTATACAGCAGAGCCCCTTATAAAACTAAGGGAGAAGAGCTGCCCTTTCACACAGGTTACCAGGAAGTATCAATTTAGTCAATGCCTTGGCTGAAAAAAAACCTGGTGAATAGGTGGTGGAGTTAGTATGGCTGCCAGCAGACTCTTGCTGGTGGCTGGCTGTTGGCTTCAAAATGGTATGATACTACACCTCTGCTCAAGGTTAGCACTGCAAGAATGTGCCTGTTGGAGCACAACTGCTCACTGGCTCTTTCTGCTTCCTTTCTTTTTTTTTGGGGTTTGACATGTTTGGTAAATTTTTAAATGAAGTTTGTACAAATAAAATGGACTTTTTTTATTTTGTTTAAGGAGTGTATACTTTGCCATGCAGTATGTAACCCCCCCATCACCCCCTGTATTTCTTTGCCCAGTGGTGTACAGTTTTAAGACCTCTGCTTTCAGAATACCTTGAAAATGGGCAGATTAGAAATCGTTCTGCTATAGACTCTCTTCATGTAGAAGTTTGGGTAGAAAGCATCTCTGAGTGCTGCATCTCTCTTCACTTGAAATGTTTCTTGTGGGTATTGTGTGGGAGGAGGGAGGTGAGGCTGGAGCAAAAGGAGAGGGATCATTAATGTTCCAAAACAAAACCTGGCTCTCTACACGTGGAAGTGTGCATGAGGGAAAAACTCGGGCCCCTAGTGCTAGTGCTGACAGCTTTTGGATGAAGCAGCCAGCACTCTGGAGTGCTGTCAAGAGGAGTTTGGAATCATGGCTGCTTTGCTACCAGCATCACTGCTAGTAGTGAATTTCTTCCCTAAAGCAACCTTTAATGTCAGAGTCCCAGCAATTTACAGAACTACTCTTTCCTTCCTTCTGCCTGTCACTTAATCTGCTTCTGAGATAAGAACCATTTGTCTAACACTAATACTTAATTTAAGACAGACATGCATTTGTGTGGTTGTATTCCAAACCGATAATTGATCTATTTACATCTTCAATGTGGAAAGGATTTTAAGAACAAATTCCCATATAAAAACTCACCTCTAGTCAAGACACTTGACTTTTAAATGTAAAAACAAAGGAAAAGGAAAAAAAAAAAAGGAAAAGAATTCCGAACACTTAACACATTCTGCTTCATAACAAAATAAATTTATGGATATGGTATTTTGTGAATGATCTTTTAAATAAAAGAAAAACATTAAGTAATATTTAACATTGGTCTTTATTTGAGTCTGCCATAGCATGTTTCCCCTCTCAGTTTTCAAACATTGTGTTAATGTGGAAATTTCCTTAAATTTTTCTGGGGAAGCAGCCCCAGAGCCATTCTTGCACAAAGTATGGGGGAAGTCTATAATCTAAATGAGTGCTGGGGCATGCAGGACACGGTGAAGTAACAGTTGTGTGTGAGTGGAAGCAAGCCCAAGTTCTTTTTCCTGTGCCCTCAGGTGTATTTGAAGTGTTGCAGTTGCAGGCTGTGTAGTTCCTCATTTCCCAGAGGCAGAGTTCTGCTGTCCTCTGACCACGATCGTCCCTTGCTGGATAGAGGGCAGAAGCTGTGTGCCTAATGTGAACAGGGATCAGTCTTTGTGGCAAGAGGAAAGCAAGCAGATCAGTTTGCCATTGCCTTGCCCAGTTTCTCCCAACTTTTCCAGCTGACCTGTTTCCCACTAGCTGTAACTGTTGAGGAGGCTGTTGCCCTGTGCCTGTGAAGTGTAGGCATGCTGCAGGGTATGCTGAGAGGAGGAGCCATGGTTTTATTGAGGAAATGAGCTCTGACCTCCCTGCTGCTTTTACTGCTTTCCATAGCATGAAACGATGGGAAGTGTTCCTGCCTTCTGGCTGCTTGGTCAGTCTTTAGACCTGCTGTTAGGACAAGTTGAGCAGAGAATTCAACCCCTGCTCTGGAGCTGCTGCAGCACAGCATGTGTACTAAGTGCCTGGCTCCTACAGGAGCAGCACCCTGAGTGTTGGAGTAAGAGCAGGGCTAGCTGTTGGAGGTGGTGTCCTTAGCTGCCACATAAAGCTTGCTCAGAGCTGGTGTTTCAGGCCTTTGGGTGGTAGAAGTGATGGTTTCCTCACTGCATGGGGGAAAGTAACAGTGACTTGTGAGAAAGGTAGAGAGATGGGAAATGGCTCATCTTGGTTCTGTAAGTAGCTTTCTGTACTTGCTGGTATCTGGTTGGTCAGGGGTTTCCTACTAGTGAGTGTAGCCTGATCCAAGCATCATTTAATACCTTATTTTTGCAGTCCTCCTTGTGCAACCATCAATGCATTGTCTGGTTTTGTTGGAGCATTCTGAGTTCTGCTTCCCATATGGCTCAGGGTTAGACCCCTCCAGTCCTTTTTCTGTCCTCCCTTTGAAAAACTGATGAACATTTTCCTGTACAGAAGCATCCCAAACGAGTTTGTGTCAACAGTTGACAAAATTACTGTCCACATGTGGCTTTTAGTGTTTTGTAGGGGGAAGCAAGATTATTTTCGCCCCATCCCACCAGCAAAACAGTTAATCTGTAATGCTTAGTTTTACCTGCAGCTTTAAGCTAGGCCTGGCATGGCAAAGCCAAGACCCAGGGGGTTACCAGCAGTGGTAACAAATAGATGATGCACTCTGGCTATTCATATTCTCCCCAGGTTATTTCTAGCAGCTGTGCAGAGCTTTCTGCAAGCTTGAACTGACCAAAACTGAAGTCAGGAATGCAGCAGACAGGTTTGGGAACTGAAACTGAATTGCCTTTGCTACTGTGGCAAGTGCTTTGTTGTGTTTCTCCAGTTTAGGTGCAGGAAGGGAAGACTGGTGTGGCTGAAAGGGCTGTGGGACGATGCCAGAGTAAGCAGCGTGCATCCAACATGCTGCGGGACTCCACTGGTGGCCACTTAAAAGTAATTCCAAGGCCAGGAGCAGTCCTGGCAGAGCTAGTCCCTGTCCTAGCAGCAACAGCCATGCTGGTGTGTGTGTGTTGTGCACTCCTTAGACCATGGCAGCATCATGAGTGGGTTCTGATGGTTGAAGAGAGAGGAGGAGGGGGAGTGTTCCCCTATTCAAATGATGGGCTGGGGACAGAGTCAGATCTATGCCCCAGAGGGTGGCTTTCTCGCCTTCCTAAGTAGCAACAAGATGTTAACCTGCTACTGAGATGTGCTGGCACTGCTCAGAGAGCCTCTGATGCTGCCCATGAGCATCTGGAGTTGTGCAAGGTGTCCCAGCGAGCAGCTGTACCCAAGACTTGCTATCCCAGGGCAGGCTTGGATGATCCTGATGGTTTTCAACTTGCTTTAGGAGTTCTGTTCCAGTTTCTGCCTTGACTTTAGCACACAGTATAGTGCAGCATTTGCTACCTGTAGTGCTACCTGCCGACTTGTCTTGCAGAAAAGATTGCAGAATGCTGGGAAGTTTGGAGCTAATCCTGTGATATTCCAGCCCCTCCTTTTTGTAGGAAAGACTGAAGAATTAAGGCAGCAAAGTCTGCAATGCAGAGTGCTCGCGTGTAGTGACTTGCAGAGCAGCCCTTGTCCTGCTGAGTGCTTTGAGCAAAGCTGTTTCCAGTGCTTGGTTTCCAGGAATCCCCCTGCTCACCTGGAATGTGTTTTGGACAAAGGAGTCAGTTTGCTCCGAGCAGCACAGCCGACAGCCAGGTATAGATCCTTGGGTTTTGGTACCACCTCATTCCTTCTCAGTGTATGGAAGTGTCATTATTCCTGCTGGCTTCCAGCAAGAACACGGGCAATAAGCTGTTACCCACGAGCATCTTCACGTATGTGTTAAGTTTATGTTTTACATGCTCATGGTTTCTGTGTCTCACTACCAGTGAAGGAGTGGGGCTGTGGTAGATCCTGGCACATTCTAGCGTAGAACCTTTGTAGTTCTCAAGGGCACTTTTCTGGACTGGATTCTTGGGATGTGATTTTGTAGGTGACGCTTGTCTGAAACTTTCAGAAAGAGGAGTTTCTGTGGCTGAAGAGGAATTTGGTTCCAGCTGAGATTGGAATGCTCTAACCTGGTAGCTGACTCCCTCCCCTCGAATGCCACTTACCCACTGCGGGATGTTAAGGAATCAAATTCATTTGAAGTGGCAGAGGGCCATCTTTTATCAGGTGCATGCATTTTATCTATATAATCTGTAATTTACTCTGTTATCTGTGATACCACTCACTGCAGTGCTATTAGTCCAACTGACCAGAAGCATTTAAAATGGTGTAATCATATTCTTTGACCCTGCTTTCTGAAAGGATTTGATCCTCCAGTGCCTCTCAAGCCTGATGCATGTCTGTAATAGCAATATCTTGATGACATTGTATGTTCTAGGCTAACTGGAGAAAGGTGCTACCAAGGTGTGGCTTGCCCCTGTCCACATCAGGGATTGCAAAGGAGCTTTGCTGGTTTCACCCATCTCTGCTCACATAAACCCAAAGATGGGCACAAGGAACAGGAGATCAGGTTCTGGTCCCACAAGCGGTGTCACCGTGTGCGCATGGTGTCGCCCCTGTCAGTGCTATTAGCTCTGAGATCAGGTTCCTCATCTTCACGTGGCTGTTTGGGTGACTAAATCTAAAGCATTTTCTGGTTTCCTTTTCCATAGCTGCAATGACTGTGTTTCGTGACGTGTCCTGCTCAATAGCAGCTTCATTTTAACACCAGCTTCCCTCATTTCTGTCCCCTTCACAGCAAAGTGCATTCAAGGGCTTTAAGGACCTTCAGTGCTGTTACAGGACCAACCTGTAAGCTCACAAATTCTTGTGTAAAGCTCTATAGAGTATCCCAGGGTTGATGTTTTGGGTCTGTTATTGCTGGGAACGCTGCCATCCTGCCCTGTAGATTTCAGCCAGGTTAAGTGTTCCCCACGGTAGGGAATCTCGCACCCTGCTGTGAGATTGTTTTGTTCATGTCTTCGTGCTCCCGAGGTCTGCCTCTTTCTTTTAAATAAACCAAAAAAATCACCAAGTACCTCTCTGAAACCCCTGCAGAACCTGTACTGTAACCAACCTGTACAATTTGTATTGCTGTACAAAAACCAACCCAATAAAAGCATTCAAACCTTCTAGGGTTTCGTGGTCAGATTTCAGAATTACCGTCTCTACAAGGATGAACTACACAGGATAAGAATGGGAAGAAGCTTTGTAGCACCACAGGGGTGTATGGGATTAGTCTTTGCAAAGCTTACTTGGGCAAATGACTGTAAAGCCCCCAGAAGCCCTGGCTGTGGGCTGTTCCACTGGCTGGTAGCAGCAGGTATCCTCTGCTACAATGGGGTGGCTCTCAGTTTCGGCTCGGGGAGGTCAGGTTTGCAGTGGGGCATGCAGCTGGGGCAGGGAGGAGGAGGCACTTCCCCTTTTCCTTGGGGAGATGCTCATGAGGCTGCAGCTGAAGAGGAAAGCTGTTTCTTGGGCTATACAGAAACGCGCTTGTGCTGCCTTAGCACATCAGAAGAGTTCCTTCAGGATGTGGCTTTCATACAAAGACAGGCTGAGAAAGTTGGGGCTGTTCAGCCTGGAGAAGAGAAGGCTGCGTGGAGACCTCATAGCAGCC
>JBCJKH010034764.1:0-28745 GCA_039877255.1 Loriculus beryllinus
CCAATAGTATTCACCAACATATTAGCTTCACATCACCTAGCATAATACACACAGCCTACTGTGAAGTAAGGTGAAGTTAGCTTGTCAGACATGATGAACTGAGGTGAGATTCAAGTAAAAAATCCAACCAAGCCAAACCCCTCCAACATATATTATTCTCCAGGGGACAACCTAAGGCTACAGCAGCCTGTGTGTGTGAAGTATTCAGCATTAATGTAGTTATTTCTGTAACCAATGCTGTTTCCAGGAAATTTGGCTGTGCCGAGCAGCGCTTGAGCTTCAGCAAATTAAATCCCAGGTTTTCAAGGATGGAAAAAAGGGAAATATATAAATATTGGCCATCATTAAAGGTCACAGCTTGGGTAACTTCTCCAGCAGCGTACGGGGATTTTGTGGCAAAAAGTAGAAATAAAAGGGAAACACAACACAGCCTTCGGCAGCCACTCTCTTCTCACAGCTCCTGCCCTCGTTCTATTAAACACCTCTCAGGTTCCCTAAAAATTAGACCCATCCATCACTGCAAAGCTGTAACTCATCCCAGAGAACAATCTATTCTCTATAAGAAGTGAAGCTTCATTCTGTGGGGAGAAGAGGCAAAAACATCGCATAGAAAAATTCACGTCAGGTGCATTTCAATTTTGGGGTGCTAAGAGTTCCCATGTAGCTATTCCCTATTACCCCACAGTCCATGCTCCCCTCGCAAAAGGGAAAAAGTCAGGCAAAGAGATAAATACCACCCTATGGGAACATACTGAAACACAGAATTCATCTCTGCTACCTATGGGTATTTCACGGCTGCATAAATCACAAGAAATACTTACTTTGCTTTTCTTGCTGCTGGACATTTTATTCCTGAGGTAGCTGAAGGTGCGACTGACTTTGGTTGCACCTTTACCAGCGGGAACACTGCTGCTCTCTTCAGATATGCTAAAATCAAAGAAGAAAGAGGTTGCTTTTATTATTCTTTTCATCCCAAAGCATTTGTTAAATGGATAGATTCTTTCTTAAAGGACAAATGCATTTATTATCCAACAAAGTGACGGGCTGGTTTATGGTTGTTTTATGCTTCTTTTTTACCAAAGAAGGCAAAGTGAAGACAAAATGCCAGTCCAGCAGCTTGTCATGCATTTCAAGGGATCCTTTTATTTGTTTTTAAGCAATCTCCATTCTCAAACCATGTCACAGCACCCTCTGCTGCTCCTGTGGTCAAATAACCACTAACCAGCTCAGCATCAGCCTGTTACATGGCAAATACTGCAGATACAGAGCGAGTCTTGGCATTTAATCTTCAGTATTTTAGACATAAAGGTACAGACGTGCACACATCCTTTAAAAAGAGAAATCCCCTTCTAGAGAACAACAGATAATAAACCCTGAAGGGGCAGTGATTGTCTTTACCAGAAACCACGTTGCAAAGCCTTGAGGAATAAGAATACCAATACCAAGTAATAAACAGTCATTTGTATCAAAAGGGGCATTTCTGGGAAGCCAGACCTTTTCTGCCAGTCTCTACATGCATAAGCTTACGACTTCATCTTCCATAAAAGAATAAGAAGTTATGGAGGAAACTATCATTGCATTAAAGGACACAGTCTGTCAATAGGAAGTACAACGCAAACCAAAAGCAGAACAACAGAAAGACAAATGAAATCAAGGAGGAGCAAACAGCAGCGAGCAGAAGTAAAGAGCCTCCCAGCCACAAAATGAAGCCAAAGCTATCACAGTGACACAGAGACCAGACACTCAGCTCCTTCAGTGCCACAAATGTCCTTCCCCCATGAAGTGCTTTTAAAGCTGGCACCCACCAGAAAGACTATCTCTTCTCCACAGCTTGCAAGGATGAAAAGTAACAGACAAAAACATGATCTTTTTGGCCTTCGTTATAGAAATATAAATGGAATTTTGTCTAAAGGGAGGAACTTTCAGTGTAAAACATAACTCAGGGTAAACTGATACTGTTTGCTAACAGACAATCTGGTATGTTACTAGCTACGAATAAATGCAGAGCCTTGCCACAGATACGACCTACAACAGACTTTCATATTCTATGATCTATAACATTCTTAAGCCCTTAAACACACAGGACTGATTTTCCCCAGCCTGATAACTTGTGTTTTCAGCTGAAGTGCACTGGTGCCAGGAAGGTTTTTGGGTGTGTGAAGCAGAGCCCACTGCAGGAGTCCCACCAAGAGAGCCGTGGTATCCCCAGAATACTGTACCTCTGAACCAAGGAAGCTGTGGGGCCGCCGAATGCCTGCGTACCTGGAAAAGATCGGAGGGGCAAGGGGGAGGACATGTTAGACTGCAATCTTAGCCCACTGAGTTTAAAAACAGAGTTTGTGTATTTGGACGGTTCAAGAGGAAGAGGAAATGTTTTCCAGAAGTGAGTGTTTAGAATAGATTTCATGTGCTCAGGATAAAGGCCATTCCCTGTATCCTTAGGTGCTCTCAAAGTAGGTGCTGAGGTGAAAGCATGCTAAGTATTTTTACTGTGCTTTACCTATTAAGCAAAGGATTGGCATCTGTTAAATGTGCTGGTAAATCAGGGTATGTGAATCAGAACTGCCAATTCAGTGACAATTGGTATACAGGAGAATCATTCTGCCACAATGCTTTAATTTATACACCACTAGAAAGTATCTACTGTAAAACAGATCCACGTTTCATGTACAAAACTCTTCTACTTGATAAAATTATAGTACATTTTCCCATCAAAATCCTGAAGCACTTCATAAAGAGTAAGGGAAACAAGGGAAGCCTTATTCCATTTTCCATGAAACATTACCAGCCTAGGGCTTAGTCACAAAACACTGTGCTTGAGGAAAGTCTGACTTTCAACATGAAGCTGAAGCCCTGCCAATGACACAAGTTCTCTTTATACACAAGAAACTTGCTTGTGCAATGCATTTGGAGCAGATTAGGTATCTGACACCATTTACCAGAACCATCAAAGAATACTGAAAAATCAGGATGAACTGAAGCAAGGGCACTCTCCAGGTTAACTGGGCTTGTCAGGACTCCAAAATACCCTCACTGCAAGCCCTGTTTGCAGCTCTATCTGAAGTTCAAGAAGCAGAATGACTGATGATCTTATTAGCCTTTGTAAGCAAAGCAATACTTTGGCTTCAAATTCTCCTAACATATTAAACCTAAGGGTGAGTGCCATGCGACATCAGAGGCAGCGAGGGTCCTCTATCCAAAAGCAATAAGTGCGTTAGGAAAAACTGTGCATACAATATTATGCCTTATGATTCTGAAATACACATTTTGCTAACTGCTGATTGAAGCATCGACACAGCTTGGGACACAAATATAATTTCTTCGCACTGAGAAACTAAAACACAAGCATACCCCATTACCTAATCCCTGCTTGGGGATACCTCCCTTGCAAAATCTTTCATCTACTTAATGATGTATCCCAAATACATCAAAGTTAGCAATACTTTAACATTCATCAAATGAAGTCTACTATTTGCTTTCCTGACTGTGCTGGGGGTTTTATAGAACATCCACTACCAAAGTGCCTACTAAGATCACACAAGCAATACGCGAACTTCCAAATCCCTGATTAATGCTTCAGTGACTCCGGTTCACATTTCAGTTCTAGTTTGCTTTTAACATGCAAACTCCCTTAGTCTTTCCTTTTTTTAATAGATTCATCAATTTGACTGGATTTAAGTATTTCACACATCCTTCTGTGTCTTTGCAGTCAGTGTAAGAAATACAAACAGTGAATCAAGAGCTGTAATAACTTGATATTTGTGATTTTTTTCAGCACCTCAAAAAAGTACATTGCATGTGAACTTCAATGATGTACTATTTATCTTCTACTGCAATAATGTTTTATCTTTAAAATGGGGGATTCTTGATTCAAGCAAAACAGATTCAGACAAAAATCAAGGTGAAAGCCTGTTTATGATTTCATGTTTCAGCTTACAGTATAACATCATATGATCAACACTGCTGCAAGCCATAAACCCCATGAAGATAAGCACAGGAAACCACACATTTTCCCACCTTCAGTTTTTTTTTACAAAAGAAGTGAATGAAGGTTTATTTCCAATTTTTGTGCTTCCTATCATGACCAGGTTCAAACTTTAAATACTAAAACTGACTTCACAACCCACACAAATAGTTTTGTTCAAAGGCCAGGACTGCTTTCTGTGTGCAATGAATATGGGCTTGCATTCAAATATTTATGTAATTACCTGAGCACCTTTTAAGCATCACCCACCAAAATTATTTTATATGGTAGCTGGACTTGAAATAATTCATCAAGGTCCATTATGCAGAAAACAGCAACTGGATTAGGATGTTGCAGACCAAAGAAGCCAGCTCACAACCCTTTAATGCTGACAGCAATTAAACGTTTGTGGGTCAAGAAATTCAAAGGCTTCATAATAGTTTTCACAGGCTTCATAATAGTTTTCTAAATGCACAGAGTGGCTTGCTCTGCTACCTGAAATCTACAGCTTAAATATATCATGATATCGAAGAAACTCAACCAACGCTCTAGTGAAAAACACACATGGAGAGGTTGAGGAGCGGAAACTGAAATCCAAGTGCAGCCTCAATGTTAATGCACACATCCACCCTCTCATGAGAAATGAACCCAGAACATGTGAAAAAATAAACAAACTGGTCTGGGATTACTACATGAAAAATGCCCACTGCCAAAGCAGTCTTATGAATAGCTGTGGCTAAACCAACCTTTTTATAAAGTCACCACAGTACCCTCAAATATGAGGGAATAAAACACGCATAAAGAAAGCAGCATTTTTATTTGAGACAATATCTGGCATTATTTTAAATGCTCATTGTTAATAGCAGCACTGGTTGAGGGAAAGAAGATGAACACTGGCCAACAGAAACACCCCCTGACCTGACTGGTAGGAATTATTCAACTGGTTGGATGCTTAAAACAAACAAAAAAAAATTCAACCCAACACCCCCCCCCCAAAAAAAAAGAAAACCCACAAAAAACCAAACAAGCAAAAACCCACGAAAAAAAGCAATTTCACCAAAAAGTTTAGCCAAGAGTACTTTTAACCGTGGGAGCAGGACACCAATGCACAGCTGTGTGTCTGCAATTCACATTGTGAGGACCATGAATTGAGCTTTGTTGAAGACAGAAGAGAAGGACAGAACAAAGGGGAAAGGAGGGAGAAGCTTAAATATGGAAATGGGTAGTATTACACCTGGGAAGAGCACAGGACTTTCTTGTAAAAAGGGACAAACAGTGAAGGCTGGGAATGGAAAGACAGAGAATTTAGGTATCTGTGGAGTACAGGTATCTAAGTGGATGGAGTGTAGAATTCTTAAATGCAGGAAGGAACCAAAATCTGTTGGACTGGAAAGCAATTTCCCCCATCCCAGTATAGACTGGAGGGATGTGGGATAGTTTCCTTGCAAACCTTTGATATGAACCACCTAATGCAGCTACTCTGAATTTTATTTAGGTAGAGAATTATTTGTTCTGGTTTACTTCAACAGTCTAATAAAACATGCTTAAGAAATGGGAAACGTTTTCTGTTATCATTGATAAGACCATTTAAAAAACCCAAGAAGAGTCTAAATTACTTTAAGTCAATCTTTTGCATTAGTTGGGCTTATTTTAGCAATGGAGTTTACAAGAGTTAAAAAAAAACAAACCCACCACATAACACTTGCCTGTTTCCCAACAAAACTACTATAATATCAGGACACAGACACAAGCACCTTTATGATACAAGCTGCTGGGCTGCAATGTGTGCTTTTGCTGAAGAGTAAAAGTTGCAGCCAAGACTTCTAGAATTTAATATCAGGGCTTCTCTCCTCTTCTCCTACTTCCACTGAGCATTGTACTCGTTCTTACCTATGGAGGGGCAAGGATCTACCTCTTCCGTTAACTCCATGCACTGCAACAATCTCAAGACAAGTATTTTGGTTTTAATAAAATGGTAATGACTATACTGCTGGTCAGAGTGGCAAATGATGGATACAGACCAAACCTAACCAGATGAGACATGGTGGTGCTGATGTACAAGACTCTGGATTATGATCCTTTTATTCTGCTATTAGTTAGCATTCAGATACAGGACTCAGATAATGCTGTTAGACATCATGCAGTGAAAAGGTTCATTCAAAGTTTGCAAGGTGAAACTTCAAGGTCTCAAGCAGAAAACCAGATTTCCTTTTTTTTCCACCCATAATGGCTGCAATGCACAGAAAACAATTACTTACTATCCACCTCCTCCTCATCATCACTGGAAGAAGAGCCAATAGAAAAGAGAGTTTTAGACTTAGGAATGAGTGGAGAGATGCTGAAGGAGAAGGAAATTCGTCTCGATGGTCGAGTCCGGCCCTGGGCTGAGAAGTGGGTTAACAGCAGACATTAGAGCATGCTTGAAAATGCATTTAATAACATAAAGGAGAGGAAAGCGGCCAAAGCAAACTAAAACCAAAGCAAAGGAAATGTCTGCAAAGCAGCTGGCTTCAGAAAAGGCACAAGAAACAAAGAACTGAGAATGTGCAAATTCCAGAGGATGCAGGTTTCAGAGGATACAGGTCTC
The DNA here is from genome assembly GCA_039877255.1 of Loriculus beryllinus. Classification (NCBI taxonomy): domain Eukaryota; kingdom Metazoa; phylum Chordata; class Aves; order Psittaciformes; family Psittacidae; genus Loriculus; species Loriculus beryllinus. The sequence continues at coordinate 6,552 of JBCJKH010034764.1, forward strand.
ATTGCATGCATAACTCCAGGTTCAAGCTCTCCTTATTTTTGCTGGCATCTTTTTATAAGACCTTTTAATGAAGATTTAAATTTGAACAGTTATTTTCCCAAACAGAATACCAACAACATAGTGGATCTCTGGACAAAGGGCATCTGCTTCACTGAAATAACTGCCAGGGAATTGAACGAGAACAACTCAAGGTTGCTGGGTACCCATCACTCACATGGTACATCAGTGTGTCCTCGGGAAAGATGAATGGGACAGGGCTGGGGAAACTCTGCCTCGGGGACAGGTCAGACCTAAGGGCTCTACATTAAGCAACCATATCAAATGTCTTTAGTGCATATATTCAGGCACTTTTAAGTCATTCCATGGCACGGATATATCAATTCACTTGCACAACAGGGTAAGGAGGCTAAAGACCTTATCAGTATTAAAATCGCAAGAGAAGAAAGTAGAAATGATTACTCTCTTTGACCAAAACATGCCCTTTCGGTCACATATAAAGAGAATTTTTTGTATTGCTGGTATCATAACCCCCAACTGAATTCAGAATATAATATAAAAATACTATTCAAGGATATGCAATGCAAGCAATGCAAAGCAAACTCCCCTGAAATTTTCCTTCAGCCGTAAGTCACAAATGCCAAGAGGCGATTTGACTAAAATTATATGAACACTTTTCCAATGTAAGCAGAACAACCCTAGAGAGACCCAATGAAAGGCATTGAAATTGAACAATTCAAAGCAAGACTCGTGCATTAGTTTTGTTTAGACTGCCATCCAAAGGAGCAGTTTGAGTGTCCCAGACCTGAAGAACATGATCAGGCAACACTGCTTGCTTTCTTCTGTAGTCTACTGTCTATTTAGACTAAAAGTCAAGATGAACAATAATACTTTACTGTAAATAGAACCACCTCCTCCAGCACAGTTCAATCAACTCAACTTCCATTTCAGTGGTTTTATTTATAGCAGTTCCTGGCTTTATAACAATGCTCCACACTGGAAATTTGCTATTCCAAAGCCGAAAGCAGTCTTCCGAGCACTCCAGCCAACAGCTCTTGTGACCTCTCTCTATAAAATGCCTCAGGATTAACAGTTGTGAATGGCCACAGCAGTTCTTGGAACATCTGAGGCATCAGATGGAGCGCAGGCTAGAAACTTGGTCTTGGAAGTGGCTCCTGCCTCAGTTCACATGACAATAAACATGGAAAACAAGAGAAAGCCTTCCATGTGTTTGTTAATTTGGATTTAGTTTTTGAAGCTTTGTGCAGAACATACTGCTTTCTTCCCATTCAGACCCGTTTGGTTTTGAATACCTACCATAAAATTATGCAAGTTTTTCCTAGAATTCACCTCCACGAAATCAAGGATTTATTCTTGCATATCTCTCAAGTATTCTGTTGTGATAATATCAATGTCAAACCTAGATGATACAAGGGAATTTATACAAGACCTTCTTGTAAAAATCACTAAGCTGCTTCACATGTATTATGGTCACATCTCAAGCAACATTACTCCTCTTTGAAAGCAACTGAGGAAGAATCAAGTGATTTACTGATGTTTCCAAATTCAGGAAAGTGTCAGAGTTGGGAAGAGAGTCCATGACCTGTGAAAAGAATCTCAGCTTTGGGAAGAGCAATCTTTCTGGTTGCTCACATCAATTGCCTGAAATCCATTACTTTTCAGAAACAATATTCCTATAAAATTGAGGCCCTTCTGTGGAGTCACAAATAAACAACTGAGAAAATCAAGCTCACAGAAGCATTAGTAACTTTTAACTTCAGTGTCCAAAACTCAGAGACTTCCATGTCAAAGCAACAGACTAAACCTGGTATTTCTTTCACAGCCCCTCTGGAATCTTAATGCATCTTTTCCTTCTCTCTCTTCATGACCGTCGTGACTAGGCCATCTCTAGAAGATGGGCTCATCAAACCTGTCTACCACCAGCTCAGGCCTCGCTGGCATTTTGACATGAGTCAAAGAAGAGAGAAGTGGAAAGGCACAAAGTTGTCCAATTCCAAAAGGGAGCTACAAATCCTCCCCTGTCATAAGCCCCACCACAGGCCTGAAGGGAAGTCTCAAGGGAGATAGAGATGAACCTCAGCTGACCAAGCTCTCTCAACCACCAACAGCCCATTTGCTGGGAGATAGCCAAGTTATTCATAGTGTTTGGTTACCAATGGCAATAAATTGGTTGCTTAACAGAAGTAATAATGAACGCCTTCAGCTGAGTGAGGAAAGCCACTGCGCAGAGCAGGAGCTGGCCTTTCCATGGGACAGATCTGCCCTTGCTTTGGTTACCGTTGCTGAGGAGCACATCCGTTAGGCTACACGCTTATTAATCACAGAACGATGGCAAAGGATGTTAAAACATCTCCTACAAAGCATAATCTCTGTGAGCTTCCTCCTGAATGAATAAAACACCCTTCCTAACAGCACCTTTCTCTTGTTCAGCTTTGCAAGGAAGAAGTATGTTAATAAAGTGGAAAAGATCAGAGACCATCACTGATTGACAAGAGCGATCTAAAATGTCAATACCGTTTCTGGCTGGCAATTATCATAATGAAAGCATGTGTAACATGGCCCTTCTAAGCACATCCAGCTGCAGCCTTCTGAATGACATTTTCAGCTGCAAGAATCCATTCAGCGATGTTGCTGAATTCACTGCAACAAGTGAATTCTTGCTATTGCCTCAATTAAGCTAAACTGAAAATTTTCACCTCATCACCATTTATTATTTTCTTCAGGAATGAGATTCGATAAATTACACCCAACTGCCCCCAAACATTTAACTCAAAATAAATACCAACAAAATCCCTCAAAGAGAACAAGGATTTGCAAGTTTCCATGCTATCAACGTTTAGAAGAATCTAAACTGAGTGAGTTCTGCCTTTCCACCCACAATTCCACGCAACAGTGAAACATTTCACATAATATAGGAAAGCAAGAGCAGGTACTAGCAAATTCTGCCTTGGGAAGGTAGCAAGATACACTTAATAATACAGATGAGAGAATGGACAAGGAAAAACTGTGTTACTCACTGTCCAGCACTGGTTTACTAATTGACATTAGAGACATAGATTTGGTCAGTGGAGATGAAACAGCAGAAGAGCAGAAATTAAATCCTTGTGGCGGTGATGTTTGATGCATCTGCAGAACAGAAAATAACCACACTGAGCAAATATGTGAAGAACAGCAGCACCATCCCAGCTTCAGATCAGTGCTCACATTTACTGAAATTCTCACTTTCAAACAGGGGAAAATGTCATTGATCCCATTTAATAGGTGAGAAATGCAAGGACCATGAAAAATACGAACAGCGTCACACAGGTAAAATGCAACATTTTAAGTGGAAGATAACTATTTATGCAAGTAATGGGAAGCCTCTAGCTGCTTGATCTTCTTGCAAGGTATTACAAGACGGATATTGGTAACTGTCTGATGGACACTAAAATTACTGCTGTGATTCCAGTTCCTCAGTATAACTAGATTGTGGTAACAAATCTGATGCTTAGCTGTGTGCTCTCCAAAAAACCCATTCCTCAAAGCAAGAGAAGACATGAGAGTCATGACATGATAGCTCTACAGGCCAGATCTTGTAGGACCTGTTCACTGCCTTGATGTATAGCAGTGATTTTATGAGATAAACAGACTAATGATTCTGGCATGAACCCAGAAAATACTATGGCTGAAACTTCAAACTCAGAAATCCAGGGTATTTATAGTATTTAAGTATTTAAGACTGAATTGTTTCATTAATATAAACAGCAGAGACTCTCTTTTGTGGCATACCAATAGCTATCACAGACTTCCACTCCAGAAAGACCACTCTTAATATTCTTAATATGCAATTAAAATTTTGCTTAGCTGTTGCTCATTCTAATGGGCCTTTTGATTTTGGTTATGACTCTGAAAGGGAAAAAAAAAATAAATCTTTATTTTCCTCCTACAATATGAAAATAAACCTGAAAACTTCAGCAGACAAATTACTACTTGGTACTTCATGTGCATTTCAGGACTGCAAAAGGGAGTGTAAGCATTAATTGCTGTAGCCTTACAACACCTCCGATTGATGGTATCCCTACATCTATACTAAAATATTCATAACATCTCCACGATTATTCATGCAAACAGTGGAAGAAAACCCTCAGACTTTGCCCATCAACCATGTTGCCTCAGAGAACCAAGCAGCAAATTTAACACAGTGAAAATTCTTTCATGTTAGAGATGGAAGATTTTAATATTATACATACAGGGTGGAAGCCTTCACTTGGGAAATCTTGACGTAGTTTTATCTGGACATCTAACAATAGCTGGACAGCCTTACCTGGTGATCGTACTCTCTCATTTCTCCTTGCTCAAGTTCTTCAGTGAGCAAGACCAGGGACCCACACTGGTTGCTGGCAAGCGGACTCCGTCTGAGGTCTTTGGAGCTTAGAGAAGCTGCCTCCAGGTTTGTAGAGGGCTTTTTGTTCTCAGCAGAGTCTCCAGCAAGGCCTTCGAGGCTGTAACTGAAGAGGAAGCATGGTGGTTAGATGCTAACATACTCTTAAGACCAGTGTCTTTCAGCACACAGCACCTTTAAGTACAGAACACAAGGCAGTCACTAACTGAACTGTGCAGGAAATATTGATTTTATTCCTCAGCATGTTAATTTTTAATTACCAAGTGCAGACAGCAGTGGAGGGGTTCCTGTTTTTGAGACCAAACAGCAACACCTTTGTACCTCTAACAAGATACACAATAGTTGCTTGAATTGGTCAACAGCCCTTCCTACTGGTTCTTTTTTCACCTTATGGAGTGGAGCACAGCAAAATCTAGAAACACCTTAAAGACTTCTGTAGGTCCACATATTCCCTTTACTAGCTTTTACTAGGCTCTCCCTTGAATAAAGTCACTCAAATTAAACCACCTTGTATTAGCATGGTGCTGCCTGTCCTGGACCAACACCCAACATTCACCTCTGCAGACACATCCTCAGAATCTGCTCAGCGCTTGCCACTGCACAAAGCTTTGGCGCTGATAAGGTCCTTCTTTCTGCCAAAGCTGGTTTCTTCCTGCTGATAGACAAGCAACTTCTGCAGAAAGAGGTTACTATATTCTCTTCTCACCTACACAAAACACCCCCTCTTTCACACGTAACTATTTCAACTTGCTGTATCTTCTTGACATTATCTTCGCTTCTACCCCTCCTGCTCCTTACACCCCAAGCACTAATAAGCCCACTGCAATGCCAGTTTGGGTTAAAGAGCAAGTATCACAAATACACCTCCTGGTGTATCAGCACAGCTCCATGGCTAATGTTTGATTTGATGCTCTCAAAGTCCTGCTCATTTGAAGCAAGACCTACCCTGGATATGTATCTCAACCTGAGGCTAACCATGACATCTTAGTGGCCAACAACCTGGCATTTAAACAAATGAAAGGGAAAAAACCACTATAAACTCTGCAGATTATTTAAACAACCAAAAAAGCATTAACTTCAGGTAGACTTGCATAGTGGTGATTAATGTTCTGTATTCCTTTAGAAGCATTAAGTGGCTGATCATCAATGCAAAAACAGGAACAAACCTTGAATAAGAAGACTTAGTAATTTTTTTCATGGTAATTAGAGAGAAAGAAAACTAGCTGAGGCATTTACAACTTAATCTGCTAAAGCAGATTAAATTGTAAAGAAGATTTTGACTCAATAATGTATATCAATAGCAGGCATTATAAAGTTTATTCTAAAACACCTGCAGACAGAAGTCAGTCCCATTTCAACCTATTATTTATGGCAGAAGAGTATTATTTTCCTTGCAACCCAAGATGTTAACAGCGACACTGCACAGTACAGAAAAAAACATCATGTAGTTTGTTGTGACACAAACAGCTCAAAAGCTGCAAACATCAGCCACTAAAATAGTTGTCAGTGGGTGATACTGATCTGGAACATGTATATACAGACAAACATAATTAAATATGTAACAGAGACAGATTAATTTCTTAATATATAGTCTTCAGAAAAAGACTTCAATAACAGCTTTACCCACAACCGGCAACTGCCAGAGGAAAGCTATGAAGCTATGAAATCTGGGACACTGGTTTCCAGGTAGCATCAGGTAAAGATCTGACTTGCAAGCACCAATCTCAGCTTAGGGACTTTCTACAGAAGGTTCAAGCTTTAAGTGCCTGAGAAATTGTCCTCTGTGGCTGGTAGATTGGGTTTTCACAGCAAGTTTTACATGATGAGTGAGTCTCTTTGAAGAAAAAAAATAGATCTTTCAATTTACAAAGAGCAAGTCTGTATGAACTCAAATCCTTTATGAGATCCATCCAGAACAAAGCGGCACTGAATCACATTAACTCTTGTTTTGATTCTTTGGCTGTCACCATCATCATTATGATCACTGCTGTGGAAAAAGCACGCCTTAAAATCACCATGGAATAGAGCAGCTCAAACCAACAATGCAGCTTCTTTAATGCTCGAGGCCAACAAAAAGCAGCCACCACCTTCACCTGCACCCCAGTTCCAAAGACCCATTCCCAGGTCTACGTGCCGGAAAAGCAGACGAAGCAAACAAACACGTGCACGCTTCAGCCAGAGCAGCAGTGGAAAAGGCGACGCACGAAAAGCTGACGACAGGGTGTTTGCAGTGCTCCTTTGCTGCTGCTGCACATTGATTTATACTGTACCTTCTACAAGTAAAGTCAGGACCCATGGCAATGAACTGTACGCCAGAGGGACACCAGCTCAAACTAGGAACATTAAAAGAGGCAAAGAAAGGAAAAGGGCTGTGATTACTGGATTGTTATGGAATAGGGGAATGTTAAAAGACTCTCACTCTTTCATATCTTAAAAAACCCCAAACTCATAAATAATGCAGAAACTATGACGTATTTCTGGCTGCTACAACACATCAGTGTGCCCCAAGTGACCAAGGTTACCACCAAATGGGTAGCAGGCCAGCACATGCTTCCCCCAAACCAATCCCCTTAGGGAGCATACAATCTACCAGAGAACCTGCTCCTTGTGGGGAGAGAAGTTTTGAGGGAAGACAAGGCTGAAATGCACCCAAACCAATTTTGCATAAGTAATCACATGCATCCGTTGTGTTAGCAATGATTAGCATTCTTCTGGGACCTGTCATCCCCAGATGAGAGAAAGAATCCCTTAGACAGATTTAATTAAGTCCCCTCCATACAAGTATTAATAACCTGAGGCTACACCAGGGAAAAATAAGACGAGAGCTACATTCTTAAGTGCTGCACAGCAAATTCATGAAAGAAGAAAAAAACCAGGGCTTGTCTTCTTGTTAGCTTGGGATTAAATCAAGCCCTCAAATAGTAGCTTGACTAGAAAACCTTTCAGCTCCCATATCCCAAAAGAATCCCAAGCTTCATCTTGAAAGATATCAGAAATGCAAATATAGGATGCAAATAGTTTGGTGGTTAATTTAAATACTGGCTTTGTTAATTTTTTCCCTTTGCCAGCTTGTGGCCCAATTGCAGGTTTTGCAGACATGGAGAAATCAATCTTCTTGTCAGCTATCACATATAAAGGGTCCCTAAATCTTGGAAAAGCTGTCCAGGAAACATACAATCTCTGAAGGGAATTTTGCATCAGCACATATCTACCAGAGCAGCACTGAACAAGTCCTGCTCCCAGTTCCTGGCCTGCAATCCACATGGGCAGGAGCCTGTGAAAAGGGCAGAAAAAATATAAACACCCCTGGGCCATGACTTGTGAATGCTCGAAGCCTCAGAGGGCACAGGAGAAGGTTTAAAGCCACTGACTGCATCACCTCATACCAAGTCCTCACACAGTTTCCACGCAAAGTCCAACACTGGAAACACTCAGGAAGGGTTTGACAGCTTGTTTTCAACAGTGGGATTCAGGTAATTGCTACCTGCTTTGTTAAGGATGTTAACTGGGAGAGGATGCACCTGAAGTACCTGTGCTTTGCACCCCAAAGCTCCAGGTGTGCTCCACCAGTGGTTCTCAGCACAGTACCACAAGCCTTCTTGATGAAGACATACCTTCCCATGACATGCCAATATTTCCAAGCACTTCACCATCATCATCCAACTAAACCATCAATCAGGGCATGCAAAACTCCTTTACAGGAGATCACTTGTGGAGGGGGGGATGAGTTATTATATACATCAGCCTTGTGGGAGAGCATAAACTGTTGGAATTACTTTCAGGCTGTTGCTCTGCTACTGGGATTAAAGAGGATTGTACCAAACTGTTGGGAGGCCAGAAAAAATAGAGAGGATGCTATGAAAGAATTACCACACATTTCAGATATGATGAGGTATTTTAGGTTGCTTGTATAAGACTGTAAGCTCAGTGTTTGAAGATATGACGACTCTGAGTACCAACACAGCTCCTACAGAGGAGCCTGAAAAGACAACAAGTAAAAAGATGTTCATTTGCACGAGGTGAGAAAAAGAGCACTTCCTCCAGAGCATGGAGTGATGCAAATAAAGTGGCTTCATAGAAGTAAAAAAAGATGCTATTGCTTGTGCTTTTTTTAAACAGTCTTTTTTTAAGAGCCCTTTCCTGAACTGTACAGCACTGCTCATACGGCTTCATTTATGCTGATGCATGGTAAGACCCGGTGATTTCTTTGGTAATAACATAATGGTAACAACTTTTCCATATGTGGAAATATGGTAGTTTGTTTATACATACATATAACCCCATTCATTTCATAGGAAGTGAAATCCTGAGTTAAAGTGCTCCAGGAGCAGACGTAGAAGATGGGGGAGCTGAGAAGAGGTTGAACCACTAAAGGGAAGAGGCTAAACTTCTCTTTTTTTAGCCTAAAAACGTGTAAGTGTGGATGGCCCACGTGTCTGCTATGTCAAAATTAAATGTCCTATTGTATATGTTAATAGACATCACAAAGGTTATGTGAGTGAAACTGCATGTCTCTGTGATGGACGAGAAACTAAAAGTGTGCTATGCAGAAATAAAACACAAATGGAAGTAAATGTAAAAGATGGTTATAAAAAAACCCCCCTAAACTCCCCCAAACCAGCAAAAGAGCAAAATTAAAGCTATATAATTCAAGCAGCTTCAGATCTGCAGAGTATTCTCCAACTCTGAGATCATGCCTGATGCGTCCCCTCCCAAGGTAACCCTCCTGCAAGTCTGGGCAGAAGTCTCTGATGTGCTTTAAATCTGATTACACCCAGGTAACGCTTGTAAGTAAGCAATTATTTTAACACAACTCCAAATCTCACACATGGCAAAGGCCAACAAAATGATGTCTGAGATTTCTCCACATTATTAACATGACATATCCTGGGGAAAATGGCTTGAGCTTTTGTTCTGTGGGTCAGAAAATCTGCCCTGGGTCAGAGTGGAGAGGGAAAGCAACCAAGCGGGATGCACAGCTCTAACGCCAACGCTTCCAGAGATACTACTACAAGTTTACTAACCAGGCAGCATGGAGTTAGTAGACATTCATACATAGAACAGTTAGTCACGTTAATTGGCATTGTACCTTCTCCTATGAATGGGAGGCTTCTTTATACCATCCCCCAGAACTCGCATTGAACTGAAAATGAATCATGGAGAGTGGTCAGCAGCTTGAACGGAAAAAAATGAACACATGGCAGCTGAAGGAATAGTATCTCCAACACACGAGCAGTAGAGGGAATGGATGCACAGAGAAAACAAAATCAGTTACTAAAGGGAATAATGAGTTTTTCTTTTCTTCCTCTCTCTTTTACAAATAAATCTAAGGTTTGGTTGAGTTCTTTTTGTACAGAAAGGAGGTTTCACAGGTATCGACCCCATCGCAACTTAACTGCTGCCAAAGCCAGGTCAGTTTAAAGTTGAGATAAGGACAAGTATTTGACAGAAGCTGGTCACAACCACTCTTAACACCAGCTCCAGTTCTGCAGAGCTTAATCCATCAGTGAAAAATGCCAGCATCTCTTTCCTCAGAACCAACCATAAAAACACTGCATCATTGTTGAAAGACAGGCATTGCAAATCCGCTGTGAATGTCAGGAATTAACTGAAGGATGGACATCCTTTTGTGGCAGTCCTGTTAGGTTTCTTTGTATCTTCAATAGCAAAATGTAGACATGAGGATTATCTGCGAAGTGCATTTGAAGAGAAGGGGGAAGCAGAGGGGAACTGAGCGTGTTTTCACATTTCAAGATGATTACATTTTTTCTGATCTTTTCTGTGAACATTTCTGCTCATCCCTCTCACAAACATAAAACACACAACAATGGAAAAGACAAAATCCTACAAAAGACTGATTTTCTTTTTCCATAGGTTCTTTGAGTACTGTACCCGCAGCTCTATTTAAGTTTGACTTTGCCATAGGGGAAAGACTATTATTGGTGTGGATGGGGGCTGGACCAAGTCTTTGCTAGGGCAGGAGGCACCTCTTAGAGCTGCCACCCCATTCCTCTTCCTGGCTGTGAAGCCCAGTTCTAATCCCTGGGTTGTATTTGGTGGCAATTACACTTTATTTAGTTAATTTTCTACTCACTCAGTGAATACAACCTGCTCACATAGGGTGCAAAGAATTTGCTACAGGTGCCCAGAAGATGAGAGGCAGTATGGACAAAAGGTGGCAGGTGGTGGGAGCAGCACAGTCCTGTCCATCAGCAGGACAAATCTTTGCTAAGCCTTGTGCTCCGTGTTACTTCACTTCAAAGGTTTATTAAAGTCAAGTTACAATAACGGGATTTCTCCTTTAAATGGAAAACTCTCTACTGCATGTGAAATAAATGAATAAGCAAACACCCCGAATCTAACTGATTTGTATGAAAGCCACTTGTTTGGGCTTCAGCTCCTCAGTATTTGTTGTTGCTCGCTAAGCAACCAGAATCATATCACAACAGCCACGTATGAAAAGAACAAACCCACCCACCCCCCCCAACCAATCCAAATTCTTTTGTAACAGAAACAAAACCAAACAGGAACCAAATCAGCACCACAGACCCACCCAGCTTTTCGTTTTGAATTAACCTGTGACAGCCATCCTTTTGTAGCGGCAGCTGCATTTAAGAGCATACGAGAACAATTACTCTTCCTTAAACTCCAATTTTTTTACATTTACAATGAATGCATCTTCCCATATTGGGAACAGCCTCCGAAGTCTGACACAGGAGAATTTAACCCCAGCTGTTAACTGTTAGCAGTAATTGCCAGCTATGCAGTTTATTACCCTCAGAAATCTGTACAAAACAGGTCCCATACTTCCATCTCTCTAAATGAGTTTATGACCTTATGGACTCATCCTATCACAAACCTGCATGTATACCTTCTGCTGACTCTTTTGTAGCTTTAAAAAGAGAGGTAGTACTTTATGTGTTTGAATATTACCTGGGGACTAGGAATGAAGCCAAAAAAAGGTGGCAGCGGTAAACAACAATAATAATAGTGATAATAAATCTTTCACCCTATGTTACTTAGAGGGTCCTGAATGTTTCTTACCATTGGCTTTAAAATCTGAAGGGTCTATGATATTCCTTTAGCGATACCCAGAGCTCCTAACACGTGAAGGATGCACATGTCTGATAGGAGGCTTCTGCCTCGCACAGGGTTTTCCAAATGGGTCAGTAACAATTTATTAGGAACTTGTTGCAAATGGCCAGTTTTAACTCAATAGCATCACCAAATGCAACAGCTCCATTTACCTTAGAAGCAGAGCCACGGCTCTAAAGACAGCAGCAGGCAGCACGGAGAGCAGCGCTGCGCTGCATACCTCGGCTTGCAGCCCCTCTAAGCTGCAGGTCTACACCAGAGAGACAGCAGGACGTGGCACCCTGACCGTGCTGAAACAAACGTCCATTCCTGCTCTAAAAGCACTGCAATGCAGTAAAAACACTGGCCAAACCTCCACTGGTTTCAGAACACGCAGGGTTTAACCTCAAGCGTCCATCAGCCCAGATGTTGAATGGTGCAAAGTATGGCAGGGAACCTTATACCAACTACTCTATCAGTGTGTATCTTCCTTCACTTCCTCTTTTTCCCTCCTGAGATGGCACCTTTTCTCTCCACAGTCACTTTTCCCCACACAGTCAGTGTCATCTACACACTCAAGTGGCTCTTGCACCTTCCTTTCATATCTTCTGAAAGAACAAATGGAAGAACTTCCCTTCTGAATCCTCCTGAGCACCACTGGGGACATCACTGATGGGTTAGGTGACACTTACTGTTCAAGAGACGATACGGTAGACCAGTTCTGTGAAACAGGGACCACCCATCTCACCACTATGAGAAGGCTCCACACCTCATTTATACAACACTGGTGCCTGTGCTACCTCTTAGTACAATCGGAGCAATCAGGGTTGTGTTTATTTTGTGATCAATGAGATTTAACACTCCAATAATTCCTTTAACAAAGCCCTTCCTAAAGAAAGGGGTAGTGACAGTTGAAACGGAAGACTTGTCCCAGGGTAATTCCACTTTATCTGGAAAGCTCAAGCATACTGTAGGCATTAAGTACTTTAATCCTGAAAGTTAATTTAAAGAAAACATACAAACATAGGTTAGGAGACTGCCTTCATCCCTTTGACTGATAAAGAAATAATCAGAAGTGACATCCTCAGCTTTCTGTTTCATCACGCTGAGTCTAAAGCTTTGATAAATACCTATGAGTGGGTACAAAGTAAACCAAAGCAGCCCTTCACTCACCTCCTCTGATTTATTTCTGCTTCATTGGTGGCGTTCTTCCCTGGCCCCCAGCTGTGTCGACGGAAAGGTGACAGTGGCCGCATGGAGTTTCTTAAGACAGAGGAATGAGTGGGCACATCTGTGATACTGTCCAGCTCCTCTTCCTTCTCTCCTCCCTCTGTGGCCACCATGTTAATGCAGCTGCCATCCAGGCTGTGCCTGTCCTTGGGCTGGACAAAGTTCCCCATTGGTGGGAAAGGAAGGGATGTGTCGCTGCCCAGGGATGAGTTCCTCTCCAGGGACATGGTGTCATCGGCAGAGGAACTGGAGCTGGTGACATCGCATGCAGAGTGCTCCTCTTCAGGCGGCTGTGGAAGAGAAAACGTAAAGTACAATCACAGACTGGTTTATGTTGGAAAGGACCTTTCAACATCATCTAGTCTAATCCCCTTGCCATGGGCCTGGACATCACTCGTTAGATCAGGTTGCTCAAAGCCCTGTCCAACCCAACCTTGAAAAGTTCCAATAAAGTGAACACCTTTAACATGTTAAATGAATTAAAACATTTGTGATTTCACATAAGCTATTTTCTAGCTGATAGCACGAGGCAAATTAACCATCACGAAGTGAGATGCTTTGCTCTGGTTTCTGAAGTGGATGAAATGCTCTGCAGAACAATCTTTCAGCCCTCAAATCCCTGGCTGCCATAACCCTGCACTCCCAGCTTGGTTCCTCTGCCTGCCTTTCTCCCCAGTTCCACATGCCATCCTACACAGCAATTTCTGTGCCTTTCTGTCCATTTCTGGCTAAACCTGCTATTGGTCAAGGTGGTACCAAACCGCCAAAGGTTTACAGAGAGCAAGTAATGGGTCATCATGACTCCTGATGACAAACTCCAGCTTCTCCTGTGGTACCTGCAATGAGCTAGTAGCTCTCAGCCACGAGAGCTCAAAGGCAATGTACTGTTCTACTACATCATGCAGCACAAAAGGGACAATTATTCAGCAGTAGAAAACAGACAAGAAAAAAAACCCTAAAAGCTTAAATCTCTGTCCTTCGCTACTTTCCATTAGGTAGGAAATTAATGCCAGGGTTTGCAGCATTTTTCAATTCCAACTGTAATTGAAAAATATTGTTCCAGAGGCTCAGCCACTCTGTATTACATGTCTTGAGTCATACTGCCATTTTCTGGTTTAGTCTGCTCCAAAAGCAGTAAGTGGAAGCCAAACTGGTTCCCTCTGGCCAAAGGCCATATGCTGACCATACAGCCGGAGAACAGCCTGTGCACACTCTGTGTTCCACATGGCTAGTATGAAAAAACACAATCCCCTCTCTGACATCAATTCAGTCTGAAATGGTGTTTGCCTCAAGGGACTGACATGGGAAGTTTCAATTTATTCTCCTGCAGAGCCCTGCGCTCTATCATTTGAAATAATAATAGAGAGAATGATCCGTCAGACCACATGTAATAGACTATTCAGCAAAGCCACAGCAGTTAATTGTTTTCAAATAGCAGGCTCGGTGGGTCTCAGCAGAAGCTGAGTGCTCAGGGAGCTGCAGGCTTTCAGTTCTCATTTGCCATAAGATAGTGGGCTACAAAATCCAGTTCTGAAGGGACAGATGGGCATCCAAACCCACACAGGGCTGGATGAACAGGAGTGATACTGCCTTATGGCATCCTCACCTCGGAACCTGCTACTATGGCTTCGTTCAGGCTCAGTAGTGTTAAATGCTCCAGTCACTTTTGTTTTTCTGTGCCTTTTTTGATAGGCACGCATTATAACTAAACGCTTTTTTGTTAAACTGAATAAAAAGATGTTCAAAAAGTATTCTAATCTAACACTTCAAATATAAATCCCCGTTTCAAGTTTGGCTATTTTTTATTCTTATTTCAGTTGAACAGGTACACAAGCATGTCCTTAAGGTGGTTTAAATAAATACTGTCACACTATTTCCTTTCTCCCATCCACTAAAGGAAAAAGAAAAGAAAAACCCCAGCATCAACAGCACAGCACCAAAGTATAATCTACCTTTTAGACACAAAATATTGTAATATATCCCTCTAAAAGCACTCGTATCACGGTAAGAACGTCAAATATTAATGATGAATTTGAGTAAATACTTTCGTAGTGGCCTTATACTGTAAAGTATTGGATTTGACACACATTTGAATAGGAAGAGTAGATTAAAACAAGAACGAGCTGAAATGGATGCCCTGTAAAATTTCTGATGATATTTAGTGTTATTCAAGATAATCTGATATTTATGTGAGTCATGATGAGCACTTACTGAATTGCTTAAATCCAGACAGATTAAGTAGTCATTATTTGGATAGCAGTAGAGGAAACAGTCTGCTTCACTCTTCTGAGACACAGGAAAATCCTGCTATACATGAGGGCAGCATAGCAGGAGGAGAGAGGACTACTCACCAGCTGTACAGTGGAAGGATGGGAGAGTTTGGAAACATTAAACTTGGATGCAAATCTAGCAACAGCAGTGCAAAACGTCAAATTCTATAGGCAGGAATTAGAGGAAAATGAGGGATTTTTATTTCCCACATGAGAATACGGCTCCAGTTTAAAATGCAGAACAAAAACCTGGTTTCCTAGCAGGGAAGATTTAAGGTTTCTATTGTAAAGTGCAGTTAAAAGAGATGTAATTAAAAATGTGAAATATGTTTGGTCCATTTTAACTTTTCCCTGGAGTACCAGACTGACTGTAGAACACAGTGAACAATTCCCTTGAACTTGTGGACCATGCCTATTCCTTTAAATACATTCTATCTTCAGTTAAATGATTTTTCAGGTTTGGGGTTTTTCTTTGAAACAAAGCAAAATAGTTAATCCTGGTCTTTAACAGTTGAAGCCCAGAACTCTGTCTTCACAATGCCAAGTGTGACTGACACATCTAAGAAACATCTATATTGCAGCCACCTCTGCAAGAAATTAGCTACCTGGCCAAGCGTCAGTAAATATACACTGCTCTTTTAATCCTATTTGAGTAAGAAAAGACCCTGTTAGCAGAATGGAAATGGTTCTCTAATGTGTTCTTTTCATACAGGAAAAAAGAAACATTACAGAAATATTTTCTTCGAGTTAGGCTTGCTGCACTGCACTTCAATGAATTCAACGCTTAAACTGTGATCAAAAAACTCACGGCTAAAAACCTTTACTGACATGCACTCATGAGCATTTGCTTTGCTCTCAGAAACAATACTTGGTGAGAAGCTACTAAGAAGAAATGAAATAAGGCATAAAAAGCGAGTTTTCTGAGAAAGAACATTTATACTTGTTCAAGAATAGGGATAAGTGAAATCACTGGGATGACAGGGGTATAAGATAACTTCAACTAAATCCCTCCCTCTGTAGGAGACCTTGATATGTGGAATTAAAATGTTCTTTCACTCATTTTCGTGATGACAACACTTGAAGAGCTGAGACACAAACTTACTCCATCCCATGATCTCCCATGTGACAAAGACATCAAAGGTGGTACAGTATTTAAAGAAAGGGAGAAAAAATTTAAACACTGACATCCTGAGGTTTATTTACCATCCCATTACACTAACAGAGTCAACAGCTTTGCTTGGGTTGAATGTAGCGATAGGACAAGAGGTAACGGGTTAAAACTTAAACAGAGGAAGTTTAGATTGGATATAAGGAAGAAATTCTTTACTGTGAGGGTGGTGAGGAATGGGTTGCCCAAGGAAGTTGTGAATGCTCCATCCCTGGCAGTGTTCAAGGCCATTATGGCCAGAGCCCTGGGTGACATGGTCTAGTGTGAGGCAACCCTGCCCATAGCAGAGGGTTAGAAATGGATGATCTTAAGGTCCTTTCCAACCTAAACCATTCTATGATTCTATGATACATAATCTAACAGTAATTTTTAATTCATTTGTCTATGGCTCCAGACTCCTTAAAATTAACCTCAACAGTGGCCTTCTATTAATTACCATCATTTTTGTGATCTGGATTGTAGGAGTTTTCCCTTGGTGAAAGGGAAACTGTCTTCAAACTTTTATTCCTTTGGGTCTGGTATTTTTGCGTGGATGCTGGGCTTTTGTGCTTAGCTTTTTAAAGAGAAACAGCAATTCTAACAAAAATAAATGCAAAATATTTATGCCTTTGTGTATTTCCTTGAGCAAACCAAAACAAAGGCAGAAATCAAACAACATTCAAGGGGTCAAGCTGCAACCCCTTTCTTTGACAATGATCTCCGGGTTCCTGACTTGCCAAGGGCCGTTTGTCTGAATCATTCCCCAAGAGGCACATTGAAAGACTTCCCAGTAACGCTGAATTTCGGTGGCAGGTTAAAAGTTAAGATGAGCAAAGCGTATGGGCTACACCCCAGGATGCTGCCAGATGACTGTGAGAAATGACCTTATGCAGCATTAATCATTCCAGAAGGAGGGTGGTGCAAAGGCTGCCCAGATGGAGAAGGAAAAGCAGGATGATGAGGAAAAGGGGATAAAGCACTGACGCAAGAAAAGAAACCTTTTTGCCGAAGTCTTAGACCTCACATTGGAAGCGATTTCTGTATTTCAGTGACAGTCTCTGAAGCCTGAAAAACCAAGTCAGGTTTCAGTGCTAAAGCTCACTGAACCCAGCAGCTCTTGTTATGCAGCTCAGCTCATGTCCTTCAGAGAAAGGAAACGGGACAGACAAGCACAGGAGATGACAAGGAGATGGTAAGGAGAAGAGCACACACCTAACATCAGGGACCGCTTAAGGCACCTGCAGATTTTGTGACCCCAACACCCCAAATTCTTCATGGTTCTAGGACAGAACCAGGACTTAGAATCTCTGAATTTCAAGCAATGTTTATGGAAGCAGCCCAAAGACCCTGGACAAACAATGGCACATTCCTCCTAATCTATTATGCAGTTAGCAGAGAAGTGATTTATACAATAAAAAAGCAACCTTAATAGATGAAAAGTTCAACTCTTGCTCCATACAAAATGGAAACAAGAACAGGACTAGCAATAACAATAATCAGCATGACACTAAAAGGTTTGAGATCCTCCTTTTGTTCAAAAACACCTTTTCTTCTCAATTTGCTATGAAAATTGTACTATTTCACAGGCTTATAATTAACCCATTACAACCCAGACATGCATCTTTTAATATCTTTCAGAAGTAAGCTTACATCCAGCACTTATTTTAGTGGTTATTAAGAACAGTTTATAACTTGCATTTCTACCAGCTGGGCTCAGTAGTCTAAAAACAAAAGACACTAAACTAGCATCTCTGGTCCTTTGAGAACTAACTTTAACTGTAGAAAAGGTACTCAGATGAATTCTGAGAAAGGAGACAAGGAATCGGGTTAGTCAGCAAAGCAAGACAAGAAAAGCAACTGAAGTTGAGATTCGCTTTGAATAACTTCCTAAACTCAACACAAGAACCTTTTGAACCCACTTGTAGATGAAGTCTGCAATCCACTGCATAATGAGATCAATGCAAATGCCGCCAAATTAACAAATTCCCTTTCTATAAAGAAAATAATTTCCTCCCTATGCCCACTCTCCACTGGCAATTGAAGATCTGCTTTCCTCACCACCACCTCCTTTCCCTGCAGCATCCCTACTACATTGCACTATCTATTCTTTTTAACTTGTGATTTTCCTTTCTCGCCTTTGGAGAACAAAGCTTTCCCCATAAGAAAGGGAAAAGGTGGAACTCTGTACACTATAAAATGCACTGTGTTCCCACAGCTCTCTTCTCCCACGCATCCCCACAGAAGCATTAAACCAGGCTCAAATGGCAGTCAGCTGTTGTAATTCGTGCCACTCTACACAAGGAAATTGAAGACAGTCTGTGCTCTGCCAAACAGCCTTACAGTCTCACAATGCAGGGTCCCGCACTACTTTGAGGGTAAGATGGGAAAGGGTGAGGCTGGTGAGCTCTGTGCCCTACCACATGCATTAAGAATGACTATACTGTTCATTTATAGCCCATGAGATCACTTAGCCTGGGCTGTGGTGTTTTCCGTCCCGCTGGAAAATATTCACCATCATCTGATTTGATTTAAACAAACAGAATTTTGTTCTGTTAAATGTATTTCTCTGAAAATAAGTGTGAAACCTACTCTGAAAGTTTAGTTTTTCAGAGCAGGAACCATGCTGGAGCTAAGTCTAAGCATGGGATTTAAGATTCTGTGATTTCATGGAGTGGACACCAATGGTGATGGCTGCTCTAAAGAAGGTTCATGTCCTTTCTGATTCTGCATCACTATATTCTTTTTGGGCATTTTTATTTTCAAAATCTACTCATGTCAAGAAGAATCCAAATTACCAGCAAGATGGTTCTTACAAAGCAAAACAGAACCATGCTCTGAATAAATTCAGGCTGCTCTGATGCAGCCAGCAAAAGACTGATGCTACAGGGCGGCATCCCCTGTTCAGGAGGATCACAGGACTCACCCACTCCTCCCTCCCCTTCTCAGCCATGAGCAACACAAAAGGCACAGGGATGACTAAGGTTAGTAATGACTTCTGCTGTTGATTTTAAGCAAACCTGAAAACGTTTACTTGCACGCAAGAAGGCATTAGAGTTATGTCACCCCAGCAACAAAACTATTCACTGGAATTTGCCTTCAGTGTTCAGTAGATTTCCTTCCTATCCAGGGAGTCACGCTGAATTTACAGAAGAGCACTGGTTCCTCTGAGAATTACTGTATATAATCTGAAGGTGTCAGCACAGAGATCATCGTTTGCCAGAGAAAAGCTCTTTGTTACAGGAATTAAAGATGGCTTTCATATCATCTATCCAATCCCAAATGACCTTGTGAGACAATCCACCCTTTCTTCTACTTCCCCTAGTGCCTGATTTACTTTTGGACAGTCAAAATTTACTTTTATCTTTTTCACATTGGGGGCTGCAAGATTTCTGGAATTCTGCTGCAAGTGAAAACATCCCTGTGTTGCTGCATCCAAAGAGGGGACCAGATCCTTCCTATCTATCCATTCTAGGATAACTGCTTCCAGGTTTCTAACTCACCAGTGAAACCAAGACAATCTGCATCTACAGTATAGGCTTATTGAATCAGGCCCTGGAGCCTTTTTAACCAAATCCCAGACAGGCTTTCCTACCTTTCCAAAGACAAGGTCTTCCATCCCATCACCAGGCAAGGGGAAGAGGTCAGACTCGCTCCCGGACTCTCTTTTAAGAACACCTTGTGACGAGGCACAGACGCTACTCAGCCCATCCTCCAAGAAGTTCTCACATTCTATAGAAGCAAAGCAGAAAGAGTTACAAGCTGATGCTTTCTATAGCATCTGTACATCCAACTCACAGGCTCTCTGTAAATTCAAGGATTTAAACCCAACAGCAAACACAGCTTTATAATGTTCACCTCCCCAAACCGTGCCTGCACTTTGCTAATGATTAATTCAAGAGTTTAAAACTCCTTTGCAATGCATCACTGGTGTACATGGTGGAAACAAAGATTCTGCACTAAACAGTCATACAAGCTTGTTCCTTGAGGTGCTAATAAATATGCTATCAGGTACCCCACACTGATAATAACAGTATGTTTTTCATCAATTGCAACAAGTGCAAAGTTAGACCCATATTCAATAAAGGCAGAAATATAACTTGATATTTGCTTGCTTTCTCAATTAAAGAATCAATTTCCTCTCAACATCAAGGTGCTTTAAATGCATATTGAGATGATTATTTCATTCCTCCTTCTATAATTGTCACTGAAAAATCACTAGGATGACTTTCATGACAAGCTTTACTTACTTAAGATTCAAAAATGAAGTGGTTTTGGTTTTAATTCTCAGCTTTCATAACTCCTGATACTGAAATAGAAATGCATCACATCTCTTTTTACCAAAATGCTTTCAGCTCTCTGTATTTAGGGGATCAGCAGCACAGAAAACACTACTGGCCCTTCTCTCCAAAACCCCTAACAGACAGGTATTTGCATTAAGAATGCCTGTATGCCATTTCATGTGCTCAGCCTTCAGGCTAAAGCATTAATGAAAAATTTGGCAATAACTGAACATTTTTTTCTCCCAGCTTAAAATATTTTCTAATTATTAGTGTTTTTTTGAACACAGAAGTGTTATCTTGCAACCTCCCCTAACTCAGTAGATCCAAACCACACTTAGCTCCCTGGAGAGGAGCCAGGGCAATAAAATGCTGGTTTAACTCTTAAATTACACCTAACTCCATCCTTGGCGACATCAAGCTTAGACATCAATGCAATGATGACAGGTAGCTCAAAGTCACCTTTTTCCCTTCCCCGTCCTTAGCCTGCTCCTGACAGGAGCTATCAAACACCCCAGCTCCGCTGTTGGAGAAAATAATGGGAATTTATTGATGGCAGTGGGGCTGCCCCCATCTAGGGCAGAGGGGAGCCAATCCAGTCGGAAACCTCATTACTCCGTAGAGGAGTTTCCACACCACGGAGAGTTGGAAAAGCACTTACTGGAGGCAGCACGGCTGCTCCCCGGGCCTGTTCCCCTTTCGGTAAACCTGGAAAATCTGAACTGCTTTTCCATCACTGAGGAAGAGAAAGGAGGGGGAAGAGAAAAAGGGAGGGGGAAAAAAACCCAGAAGGGAAAAGCAAAGAAGAGAAGGGCAGGCTGTGAGGTGCCGGCTGTCCAGCTGGCACGGGCACAGCATCTCCACAGCCCAGACTGAAAAGCAAAGGGGCTCTAGCCACGTTCCAGTGGAAAATCAGTGGGAATAGTCCAGATCCGCCAAGGGACCGATACCTTACCCCGATGATAAATCACAAGAGGCAGAGAAGCCTCTTTGCATCAGCCTCTGAGGGACAGAGTAAATGAAACAGTGGGGAAGGACGATGAGGACCGGCGTGATGGGGATCCCCCAGGCCTCAACTTGTCTGTGCTGAGAAATCAATTCCCAAACCCTCTCTTCCTTCCACTCTTCTTTATTTCTGGACGTCTGGGGAGGGTCTTCCTCCTCCCCTTTTTTGCAGTTAGCTCACTGGGTTTACTTTCTTTGCTTTAAACTGCAGAGGCACTGCACAACACTGAGCTCTACCTCCCACACCTGTGACCTGGCAAGCCCTGGTGACAGCACTGCCACGATATGGAGACTGTGAATCCCATCACACATACACCCCTGCTCATTTACAGCACAACTGTGCTTATCTGCTCCTCTCTGTGTAAGTGCAAAGGAAAATAATGATGATGGTAACACACCGCTGCACGTAATGTAGAGGCAAAAAAAAATTACATAGTAAAAAGCCCTAGGAAGAAACTTTCCAAGCAAGTTTCCTATGTACATTTTCCAAACCCTTGTGTCCTCCAAGGCAGGGCTGAGCCCTTCAATTCCATGCTGATAGCTACGTATCTACTACACTCCTCCAAGGCATTTCATTTCAAAAGCACTGACAGAAAATGAGAAGCTACAGTTTATGGAGTTAACTTCTGAGATTTGAGGACTCTGTTCTTACGACTGTTTCAGCTGGATTATTCAGCAGCTGAAAAAGGTCCAATTCCCTGGTATATGGTGTGGTTTTAAGCTAGCCATATTACAACAGATAGTGGTTTTACTGCTGTAAGGTGCTGCCAGATTTTCTTGCCCCCTCTGTAT
>JBCJKH010034765.1:0-5000 GCA_039877255.1 Loriculus beryllinus
AACACCAGAATACAAGTGAAAAGGCACACCCAATCTGCCCTTCTGTCACCAAGAATCAGTGTGTACATGCTTGCTGCTCTCTGAGGTGGGCAAAAAAGAGATCACTGATGCTTTATAAAGACCCTCCTCATAATTAAACTAGTTAAAGGTGAAAATAGAGAGAGGAGAAAAAACAGGATGACAGCAAGATACAGAGAGGCATGGCTCCTTCCCCTGAAACTACAGCATCAAGTCCTGAGCAGAGTGCTGCTCATATTAATGTTTAGATTAAAACAGGAGGGCATCTGCTCATATTATTGTTTAGATTAAAACAGGAGGGCATCATACCATCAATCTGTATTTGAGATACACTGCTAGGGGCTGATTTAAGTGTCCTTTCTTCAATTCACTCCTTGATGGTAACTGGGAGTTTGGGTAAAACAGGAAGAGCCTTAAGTGCATACTGCTTACTTTGCCAGCCAACAGCACCTTTGCTCCTTCTCCCTAACTGCTGTGACTGATAAATGTGGCTGAAATAATTCCTGCTTGGAAGACCTAAGAAGAAACTCTGAGCTTTCCTGGAAACTGTCCAACCCAGGCACCCTAACCAAACACCTCCCAGTGAAATCGAAGGTTGACTCATAAAGGACTTGGTGGAAATGAGAGAAAGAGACACCAGATTTGCCTGTTAGTAGTCACTTCAGCAGAAAGACCAAGACTTAGTCTTGGTCTTGCTGATGTGTCTTGCTGACGTGACTTAGTAGTCACATCAGCAGAAAGACCAAGACTTAGGCAGACTAGCAAGTGTCCTACAAACGAATGGGCTACACCATGTACCTCATACGAAGTGTACGCTGTGTTGCCAGCTCAGACAGCATCTTTCTATTTCATTTTGTGGTTTAAAAATTTCCGTGTTGTTCCACATATCGATTCCTTTTATTGTGGAAATTGTTAATATTTAGAGATGCTGCTAGTTGATAAGACAGAGAGGGCTCTAACATGTGAATGACACACTCACTTCTGACACTGTTATACGATGAGGCTGCTGAATGCTTCGCCATTCGTACATTACAGGCTTCATTGAGAGAAGAAATGCCACTATGGCCTGGCAGCACACTGCGCAAACAGAACACAGCCTTTGTTCAAACAGAATGCAACTTCTTTTTTCAGTTAAAATTTACTCCACTGACAAAGCAAGCAGTATATGCATTTCACAGCCACTGTCAGGTGGGAAACAGAGCTAAGTCTCCCAATAGCATATCTAACCAGCTAAACAGAAATAATGCCTTAATTTTGCCCCCCAAAGTATCTACTTTGAGCCCAGGGATAGACATCA
Organism: Loriculus beryllinus; assembly: GCA_039877255.1. NCBI lineage: Eukaryota > Metazoa > Chordata > Aves > Psittaciformes > Psittacidae > Loriculus > Loriculus beryllinus. Next base: position 1,316 of record JBCJKH010034765.1, read on the forward strand.
AATCAAGCACATGGTTATGATACAGCAAATGTGCCAAAATGAAAAAACAAGAAAAGAAGTATGAAAAAGTAATAAGAACTATTTAATGGTTATTCAAGTAGTTTAGAATACTAGCAACTGAAAAAAAAGAATAGTTTCATATCCAGTGCATTGGTTTCCCACTTTGCTGCAACTCAACTTTTCTGCTAGAAGACACAAAAAATTACATTCCTTGCAACCACAGAAGTGATGCATCACTATGTAAGCGATCTCTCCGGTAGAAACCTTGCTTGTCTTTGCTGGCTTCTAAACAGGCGCTCTGGTTAAGAGTACAGGGTCATACAACTGCAACTGAGTCAAATTCCAAATACAGAGTTGCATTCAACTCCTCTGAATAATCTTCACCAAATTCCTCCAGGGTGAAAATCTTAGAAAGGATAAGAAACGACATTACACTCATTTGGAAAGGCAGAAAATGCAGCACTGGCCAGCTAGGAGTGATGCAGTGCATCATGCCACCGTGCCGGAGATTAGAGTTCAGGCTAGTCTTTTAGTTTTGAGCCTTAGGGGAGACTGGGTACGGTTCAAAAATAATGCGTTTCGGTGTCTGAGAGGGGAAAGCCAGTGCAGCAGCACTCCATCTGGCAGGCCAACTTTGCTCTGAAGTTACACAGAGAAAGAGAAGGACTTTGCATTCATGGTGGGGGCTGGGAAAACTACAAATGTGGCCTCCCCGGGAAATATATTTAAGATTATGCTGATGCACTATCTGAATCCTTCCTAAGGAGGCAAGAGAAAATTTAAAAGTTAAATCGAGCTGTCCGTGACATGCTCAACACCGTTTAATGGGAAACTCCTGCTGGTATTATTCATGAGAGACACATTTCTTACCAATACAACTAAAATAAATAAAAAATTAAAAAAAAAAAATCCCTAAGTACAAAACCTTTCTCTATTTGATAATGGGTAGTGAAGAGGGCAGATGCATTTTCATGAAAGGCACCACATGGAAGAGAAAATTTCTCCTCTTTTATTTTTAAAAAGGGTGCCAGATGCAAATGTTTCACTGGACGCCTATAAGTACTTAAAATACAAAACACCTTCTTCAAATGCATTAAGCACACTGTGAGGCACTTTAAATACACTTGCTTTGTCAGACAGGCAGCTGGCCCCACTTTTGTAATGAACAGGGAAACATTCTGTCCAGTGAAAGTGTTACCAAAATATAGCAGGAGGCTCAGCTTGACTTGCACTCACAGATATCAAAAGCAGGTTCCTCTCATTACTTTCCTTAAGGATAAAAAATACCAGCTGACTCTCGTACTCCAGGAAGGCAAGAGTAGTTTAGGCTTTCTCTCTAAATGGATCTCTCTGCTCTCTCATCTCTGAACAGTACGACCCCCTCCTTCCTAGCCTTTCCCAAACATGCACCCTTCTGTGGGTGATCAAAAGCCTTCCCTGATCTTCAATTATTCTGCCACAGTAAATAGAAAGCCTTCAGAGGACAGAAGCCGCATCAGCAAAAGCATTAGTTAAAACTGTATGGGCTCTCAAACTTCTCACACCTGCGTTAGGTTTAATTAATTTTGTCACCTCTTACACTTCTGGAGAAAAATAAGAAAGAAAACTCACCCAACAAACCAAGAGAGTTAGCCTTTCCAGATGTGAGACAGGCCTTTTGTAAGCACATGACACTTAAGGCCACCAAACTAAACCCAGTGCAGAGTTTGCCTTATTTACTGAGAACTGCCAAAGGAAAATACTTTCTGTAGAATGAGGGACATCTTCAGACTTCCCACCAAAACACAGCGAAACCCCAATCCCACCTGAACTGTACTTCAGGTCTTAAAATGCTCTTACAATTTCCCGAGCTGAGAATCGCTTGCTGTTCATATCCCTTTCCCCTCCTCCAAGGAAGTTAAAAGCAATGTTTAGAGCAAGCTCTATGCATGCAGCCACACCTAAAACACACGCCAATGCCTTCCCCCCTCCTCCCCCAAATCCATGAGCTGCCACAGCTGGAAGTGTTTTACACGGGCCGGCCGGCGGAGCTGTGTGCGAGCGTTCGCCTCCTCTTTGTCTGTAAAGCTGAAAGACGCTGGCCTCCTCCAAGGTAGGGCTGCGTCCCCTGAGGATGGCGGGTAAACACGAGCCTGGCCCCAGCTCCCTCCCCATAGGGTCAGGTGATGCCGTGTCAAAAGCCGGCCACGGAAAGATCTGGAAAAGCAGCCTACAAGGAGAGGCTTTTGCCTTACTGGGGAGGACAAAAAGCACACAGTTGGGTTTCAGATTTTCTGACTGTCTTGAAAGCGCAGTAAAAACATGACCGGTAGAACATGAAGGCTCCTACTGTAACAATAGGGTGCTTTTAAGATAAGTTCTCCCTTGCCTTGCGGAGCATATTGAGGACATGTGTGGGGTTGGCCTGGCTTTGGCAGGCACAGTCAGCCTCTCCCCAGGCTGAGGGACAGCCGGCCGATGAGGCAGTGAGCACCAGCACCGCATGCGCTGAGCAGGAAGAGGTCCGGCCACGTTCTTTTGGGAGGGAAGGGAGGGAAGCAAGCCTGCCCCGTGGAAAAGGCAGGTTAGTAAAGGTGTGAAAAATGCAAGCAGGAGTATTTCTGAAGGCTGGAAGACAGAGAGGGTAAGTACACTCAGGCACCTGGGGGAGAGGAACACAGGGAAAATCGAGGATGCACAACAGAAGCAAAATAAACTTTTACACGTAACAGAAACATTGGCAGGATGGATGTATGTCTGTATGTACACGCACACACGTACACGTCAACTGGCTGTTTAGAAAAGCCACAACTAAAATTTCATTAAAAAAAGCCCAGCTGCTTCTTTACCCTGACTTTGTCTTTAAGGACTTAGCTAAGCCGAAGGAGTGGCCAGAAAAGAAGGAAAAAAAAAAAACCCACTTCAACCCATCTCTCTCAAATTCTTTTATTTCAGCAATGCATTAAGCAATCTCCCTGCAGAGTTATTCTCTTCTTCCTGGTGTGGATAAAGCTCCCCCTGGGGAGCTCTGTAATTTCCAGCTTCTCCGAATTCAGGTATTAGTAAAGACCGCTTGGGGACACGCAACAATATAACTCTACATTTTCAGGCATTCGGAGAGAACCCCCTAAGGGTCCCAAGTTCAAATTTCTGAAATGTAGGCATTGTAAAAGGAACCTCGGGGGACTCCAGCAATAGAAATCTGCTGAATTCAAAGCATTTCCTAAGCCCTGGCAGGAGCCTTTGCTCCCACTGGAGGCTTTTTATAAAACATGTGTTGCTGACATGTTGACAGATTGCTCAGTGAAGTGTTAGGTGCATACACAGGCTGGCCATTTAGGGGGACATCAGTTTACCCTTCATCTCTACCTGAAGCACCATGTTTTATACATTACCCGAGGACAGGCAGAAAACAGACACTCTCCTACAAAGTACAGTATCACTTGGCAAGAGACAAAAAAGAGAAAAAAAAAAAGGCCCCCACAAAACTAAGGATATTTCATATATACATACACAAACGCATGCAAGGGGAAGAAGAGAGGAAGAAAGAGAGGAAGAGTTGTGCAGAATCTTCCAAATATCAAAAAGGTCAGAAAATAAATTAAGTGTACAATACAAGGCCTAGGCTGGAAATTGCCTCCATGTATCAGGCCTGCCACCCCTTTTCTACACAGGCCAGAGCTCCGAGGGTATAATGAGCAAAGGA
>JBCJKH010034765.1:10000-14451 GCA_039877255.1 Loriculus beryllinus
TTCTCTTGGATACACTTGACTTATGAGGTCTTTTTTCCCCCTCATCTTCTTACAGAGATTGTCCACAGTTTGCATAACTGTGGGAGGGAAGCTGTCCTTTCACCCTGGGTGCCTGGTGGTAGTGTTTCCCCATACCTAGAGGGTTGAATCAATCGCACAATAAGGAGTCTAGGAAGAGAATTTTTCCACCAGGTGGGAAAGACCTTTCCTCTGCAGTATGGCATCATCTGCTTCCCATGATCTTTTGGAAATTTTATTTTAAAAATATCCTGCTCCTGTAAGGACGTTCTGGTGACAGCTTAGTCTCTTCCATGGTCTCCCTCTGGCATAGTATAGTTGTGGCTTTTTGTCTTTCAGTACAGGCTTTACAGCTTTCCGTATGAGGGAGATATTCCACAATTATGCTGTTGATGGAGTGTGAAAACTAGACATCAGTGGTACCATACCCTAAGACTGGTCACCTCAGTGACGCAGGTCCGCTCTTGACCTGTATTCCTGTGACAATGCTGCAAGTATCTTAAAAGATGAGACTTCCTATCTGACAACAGTATAATCAGCACCAAAGCCAGTAACTACCACACACTGTATGTTTATGGTTCATAAGGCATCACATTGTTAATGAGCAGATAAAACAAGAAGAAGGGCTGTTCTTTGTTTACATCACTCTCTTCATAAGCAACAGATGTCCTGATAGACTAGACTGCATTGGCTTTGTTGGTTGAGAACCTCCCGCTGGCCCTGGATGAGAACCAAGCATCCATACTGATTTTGATACAATTGTCAGCTACTTTTGTTACTACTAACCATGAACTGTTGCTGATTCATCTGTGGTCCCTTGGGCACAGAGGAAATAATGTATNNNNTCATGCAGTGACTCCATGTATTGTTTTCCTTCTAAGATGACTACTGCTTGCTCACCCAAGACTGCCTTCTTGTGGGGTGCCACACAGTTTCCTGACATCACCCCTCTGGATGACTGCATACATGAAGAAATGGCCGTCAGAATCACATTCTCCTGATTTCTGTCAAGGACAGATTTATGTATGCTTTGCCAGGACCAAGATTTGAGTGAGTCTGGGTTAGTTCCCAGAGGTACAGGAAGACCACATGGTCTCTTTTCCAGAGAGGTAGAGATGCCTCAATTCTGTGGTGCTGTGCTGAGGTCCTGCTGGGTTTCCATGTTTTGGGCTACTCAGAAAAAGACAATAGCCAAATAACCTTCTTGTGTGATGTCAGAGGCTCTCACAGTTCTATACACAGACTGAATATGTATCTATATGAATATATAAATATATATAGATTACCTTTATGTTCTCCTACAGAATGTCAACTTTAGAGCTGACTAAATATGCAGAAATGCTGTTACTGGATTTGATTTTATACAGAAACATCATTGTTCTGTGTTTTGTCATCCACTTCAACACTTACATTCCCTTCAGCCATTGGTTATGGTGCTGCTCTTATCCACTAGTCTTACTTAACCTGGGGCCTATACGTGACAGAGGGCAGACTTCCTGAGGTGCTTTACTCAAAGGACACTCCTATGGTTTGCTCCCGAAAAGATGGCAGGTGCCCTTTGTAAGATCTCCAATTCTATGAATTCTGTTTCCCTTATTTTATCACAGTTCAGATTTGTCAGCTTTGATGCTGCAGGGCCAATTTGGTGTGGGTTGTGTTTTGGCTGAAATGTGCTAGAGGAGGAAAGAAAATGGAAAAGAAAGCTGTAGGTGAGGTAAGGAATAATTGTGTAGCGTTTCAATGGCGTTTGCATACTGATCCTAATTACTGCTCCCATTTTACAAGACCTGACAAACAATTTTAGAAACTGAAAAAACAAGCTCACATATTTATATGTTCTCACACAGGGCTTTTTGTCATGACAGTCTATAAATGCCTACCTTGACATGACACCAAGACTTCCTCCTTTAAAATATTTTTCTCAGCCTCTTTGGCCATGGAAGCTGCGGGTGTCATATTCAGACAGTGTGGCTTTGAGGGAGGGCATGTACTCCTCAGATATTCAAAATCAAGCATTCATTAAGGCATATGCCATTGAGAATGACTTGTTTTTATATTCTGGTCAGTGAACAAAGATTATATACTTCACAGCAATGAACTGTGTAGCGGACCATCTCCTTTGTTTATTCTATTTTCAGAGAGACAAAAAGCAAGCCTGATGAATGACACATAGATGTCTTAAAAAGTTGTTAACTAGAACCATTCTATGGTTTCCCACTCCAGAGCTTCATCTTGTCTCTGATAACACGGCAACTCCCTACACCTCCAAAGGGAAACTGCCTTACATCTTGCCAGAAATGCTTTTTTCCCTTAAAATATAGTGGCAAGGCTAATTTTCTTGTCAGTGCAGGTTACAGCGTGTTGGTCCAGATCACATTTACAGTGGAAAGTAATGTAATGCTCCCTTTTCATTTTTCCTGGCCAGCAATCACTTCATCTCTGAAGCAGAGTGCTGTGTGAGTCTGCTCTATGAAGCCCTGTCTCATGAGCACTGCAGATGTCCTTGAGGCATAAGTCTGATAGTAGTCCAGGTAGCTGTGAACACCACCTGAGTGAGGCAAAGGATAATAATAAAGATGGTAGAAGTGCCTACACTTCACCAGGTTATTCTCATTTGGTTTTGGTTTTGTTTTCTGTATTGAATAAGGTCAGTGTTCTCCAGCGTTAAAAGAATGATAAATAAATCAATTATTAGAATTTCATCAAGAATTTTTTGAGCCTTATCTTTAATAAGATCTAACAAAAAAAAAAAACCTGTTAATATACCCAAGTTACTATCACTCAGCAGCTCAGATAGCTGTCTACAGCAGGGTCCTTTCCATCACATGGACACTTGAAGTTTGGGTTAGCGATACTAATAGCACACCCTTGAACTGTGTCTCCATTATTCAACATGACACTGAAAGTGGACTGTGCTGCTCTGGAGCATTTTGTCAGCTCACAGTGATTGAAATATCCTCCCTGAGGCTCTTTTCTCCTTAATATCATGCAGAATTTCTGCCTTCTCTTTTAAAAGAGATTTCCTTGTTTAACTTCTCTAGGGTCACTGTATACTGGTACAGAAAAACAGGTACAAGACAGGTCTCTCTTTCATGTTAAATTTCTGTACATTTCAATTCTCCATAGAATATTATCATAATTTCTGGATCAAATTACCTAGTTTTAACTACTGACAGGATCAAATTAACAAGAAAAAATGGAATATAAAATGAAATACATTGTAATGAGGGTGTGACACACAGAAGTACTGCTAACAGACTGAACTCTCTTCCCCTGTTCAGAAAGGTACCTGAACATTTCACTGCCTTACATCAGGCCAGTAGTGAACAGACAAATTCAACAGGCTGAACCTGTTCAGATGTTCACCTGAACATCTGAATATAACTACAACTCTGCCTTCACTGACTGAAAGCCTCTTGTCTCTTGGATTCAGTAACCTGCCAAGTTCAAAGGACACAGGTATGAAGCTACTATTTTCTACAGAAATTTGTATTCAAAGAGTTGACTCTATGAAAGGACTGTACACTATGCAGACAACATAGAACATCAACAATCAACAAGCCGAAACCACTACATTTCTGTCCTTTGCAAATCAAATACAGAGACTTGGCACATCCACACCGTGCATTAAGGCAAATATAAAATGTTCAAGTTACTGGGGATCTTGCCAGCCACGGAACTGACATAGCATCCTCAGAAAGAGAAGTTGTTTACTCAAAAGTTAATACAACTCTCTTACTTAGAGAGCTAAACTATCTTTGTGTGGCATTATGCCATAGACGTAACACAGTTACTGCTTGCTACTGCAAGGGTCTCTACTCCCTTAATATACTTCTTAATCACCTTCTTCCCTTTTGATACCCAGAAGAGCATCTTCAGCAATACAGGGGCCTGAATGTCCATTATCTGCTTGTTCTCAGCCTACCTATAATACAGTACACAATCATTCATGAACAAAGAGTTTCTGAACAGATTCAGCTTAGGTTCCCAAATTTATCAAATTATTACACTAAGCACAAGGTCCTTTCCTCAAGTATTTACTTCTTCCTTTGCTCTAGCAAACACCAATAATTAACAGCAAATAAAAGGCCGAAGAAAGCTGCCACAGTAATATTTAACTACTAGTTTTCGAGAAAAGGTTAATCTTCGTGTATGTTTAAGTGACTACACTGAGATCCAGAGTTCTATACCCTCATTTCAGATGTTAGTTCTGCTTTCAATGTCACTTAAAACCACAGATAACAGTCCTGTTTACTGTTTTGTCTGGTCACATTTATTCATTCCAATATTTAAATCTTTAAAGTTTTTTAAGTTCTTCTGGAGCAGTGTTAAGGGTGGAGAAACAGAGGACTTTGTTAGCTTTCAGCAAGTGACATGGGTCTTGAACACTTCTGTACCCTTTCAGCTACTACGATACTTATGTAGTAATTAAA
>JBCJKH010034767.1:0-11901 GCA_039877255.1 Loriculus beryllinus
TAAAGCCATTCCCCTTGGCCTGGCCCTACAGGCCCTTGTCCAAAGCCCCTCTCCAGGTTTCTTGTAGCCCCTTTAGGCACTGGGAGATGCTCTAAGGTCTCTCTGGAACCTTCTCCTAGTTGAACAGCCTGGCTCTCTCAGCCTGGCTCCAGAGCAGAGCTGCTCCTATGACAAAGAGAGGATTCTCTTAACTTCCTTAATAATTGTAAAATCCCTCATGCAGGGTTGGAAGAGTGGGTTATCTCCAGGGCTGGACCTCAGTGCACTGAAAGCGTCAGGCTATTCTGCCTGCACCACTCTTGGGGAGATCATAATCAAGTCTGCATCTTTGTCTCCTTTCTTGTCCTTCTAAGAAATACACCTCCAAATATTGCTCTTGGCTCATGTCCTGGGCTCAGCTGTAACAGTTATTTGTCTCTTTCTTAGTAGCTGGTGCAGTGCTGTTGCTTGGGCTTTAGTCTGAGAACAGTGCTGATAACACATCCGTGTTTTAGGTGGCTCAGTAGCATTTACCCTGATCAAGGACTTCTCAGTCTCATGCTCTGCCAGTGAGGAGGGGCACTGGAAGCTGGGAGGAAGCAGAGACAGGACACCTGACCCAGACTAGCCAAAGGGGTATTCCAGCCCATAGCACGTCATGGCCAGGATAGAAACAGAGGGAGGTCACACATAAGGCTCAGATTGCTGCTTGGGTCAGGCCGGGTATCGGTCAGTGGGTGGTGAGCATCACTTGTGTTTATTGTTGGGTTTTTAACTTCCCTTTTCAGTTTCATATTCTTTCCCCTTGTCATTATTATTATTAGTAGGAGTTTTGTATTATACCTTAGTTATTGGTTCTTATCTCAACCTGTGGGGTTTACTTTCTTCCCATTCTCCTCCCCATCCCTCAAGGGTGGGGGGAAAAAGAGAGAGTGCAAGCAAGTGGTTGCATTGTTCTGAGTTACCATCTGGGCTGAAACCACAACAGCTTAACATAGATGTAAAATGGATGTAAAACATAGCAGTTAATTAAGGTCCTTTCCAACCCTAGCTATTATATGACAATGGCAAGAGCTGCAGTTTGGAGTATTTGCATGATGCGATGCGAGCTTGCCCAGTTTGCATTTCTATTCTCTTACCTGTGTGATGCTCACATGCAGGGGCTCCAGCTGAGAGCACAGATTCCTTCTGATAATAATTGCTCACACTGCAAGAAATAGTTGCCCACCTGAGAATGCCCTAGAGAAGCCAAGGAAGTGGGATCATTCCCACTCGTGGAAGGACGTGTTTGCCATAGATCACGGCTGAGAAGCGATGGATTTTCTGATTCTCACTGAAGAAACTTAGCCACAAAATCATCCTTCTCCTGTGTTACAAAACATACCTGCTGAGCTGGAACCTGCCCCACGTGTCCTCCTACAGACAGCACCGGGGCCGTATCAGTGAGCACAGCAAGTTAGGAGAACCCCACCTCCTGAATCACCCTTCATGCTTCCTGCAGCATCCAGAGACTGCCCCAGCCCAGGCCTGCTGAGCTGCTCTGGCTGCAAACCCCACACATGAGATCGGGAACTGATCTTCAGCTCATGGGCACCGGCAGCAGAGGATCTGCTGCTGTAATAAGGCCACAGCTGAGATGCCTTTGCCTGATGTCACCCGGAGCAGCGTCAAGCTGCTGTACCATGATGTCAGCTCTGAGGTTGAGATGCAGGGCTTAGGCACGGTTTTAGGACTCACAGTGCCAGCTGGCAGCTGACCAGCCCTTTAATCCCCATTGCTTTCTGGTATAAGTGGTGATTAAGACAGAACTAGAAAGAAAGGTTTTTTTGGTCATTCATGGTTGTGCGTGACTCCTCTGGCATCTTCCTTGGCTTCACACGCTTCCCAGCTTTGGATAGCTTGGACTCAGGATGGGAGCCGGGCAACCAAAGTCTCTTTACTTAACACCTTGTGTTCATCTGGTGTCTTTCTGCCAATGAACTTTGTAGTTGGTGATTCAAACTGCAGCTGAGTCAGAACAGCATCATTTTTATGATGCCCTTTTCAGAGATGAGAGGAAGCAGAAGCTGTTTGCTTGGTGTTGTGAGGCAATGGGATAGCCAGAAATGCATCCAAGTGGTCTCTACTCCTTATCCCCATCTCTTACCACCAAGCGACAGTCACAGTGAGAGCTGAGAACAAGACCCAAGGACCAGGTGACTCATCCCTTTGCTGCAAGTCTTTAAAGCCAGAAGCAGAGTCTGAAATCCTGACTCCCAATTCCCTCCCTATCTCACATTCCCACCCACAGCTGGAAACGGAACTGAGAAGCCCCGGCCAACAGCCCCTGCTCTGCCACCAGCATCTCCTCCACTCCTTGGACTCCATGTTCAGTCCCACTGAGAACATCAGGGTTCTCTGCCAGCCTCTTTGTGCTTTCTGGTCATTTCCTTAGTGGGGCTGGGTTTTGCCCTTAAATCTTTCAAGACACAGCCTTAGCAGTGCATGGGGAGGCAAGAACTGTGCTGGGTCAGGAGCACAAGGAGGCGTTGGCAGCAAGGCTGGTCCAGTTCATGAAGTCCCATCTGAACTGAGCAGTGACTGAGGGAAACCAAATGAGAGATTGCTGTCTCCTTGAAGGCTGCAATTTAGTCCTCCCATTGCGCTGCTCTCCTGCAGTTAATAAGCACTCTGCCTCCTCAGAGGAGGCTGCTGTGGCTGGGAATATGTAAACCAGTGAGACTGGAGCTTTCTAGGATTCAAGGGAAGGCGTCTGCTAGGAGCAGGGATTGGTCAGGAGCTGAGCCAGGCATGACCCAAAGAAGTGGAGCTTAATTTGGACGGAGCTCTCAGAGTTACTCGTGGTCGATGCTTTGGGCTTGGGACTGATTCATTTCTGGAGGCTGCATGCACTCATCTTTGAAGTGCTGCAGCGTGGCAGATGGGCTGGTGCGCAGCAGCCTTGTGTCTCTGCTTCATCCCAGGTCTTCGGGAGAGCTGAGGAGGGCTTGCAGAGTTCAATGGGAGGCTGCTTTCTTTTTGGAGACCAAGAAACCCATAGCAGAATCCTGCCGCCGTTAAATTTAATGACAAAACACCCCTTAATGTTGCTGGGTCTAAGAATCCTGTCTTGTTATTTAGTTCTTTATTGTGTTGCCAACTCTCACATCTGATGATGTTTGCCATTTTGTTCTGGAGCCAGGCTCCGGAGTGGTGTGATGACTTAGGGAGCTCAACTTTCATTTAAAAGTGAAGAGGATGTTACTAACCCTCGTGATGGTGGAGCAGACCTGACAGAACAGTAACCCAACAGGCTCAAAAGCCACAAAGCAAATGCAGAGAGGAAAAGGAATATTCTGATAAACCTTTCAAGCTAATCCATGGTTTGGGAGCACAGCTCAAGATGTGTTAACAACTGCATTGGACAGTCCTGCTTTTGGCTAAGGTCTTGCTTGTATCTCTTATTCTAATCAGGAGAGTCTCTGAGAGCCCAACTGTTAAGGGAGGTCAGCTCCCAAAGGTTTCAGAGGCAAAAGATGTGGCTGATCAGTGATCTGAGCTTGTCCAGATCTATTCCCTAAACCAAACCCACTCTCTGCCTAGTGCAAAATACATAGAAATAAATCTTATTGTAGGTAAAATGGAGCCATCACTCATGGCTCAGCCTCCTGGGTCCATTTCTGCAGCCTCACTTCAGCTGTAGCACCAATGGGCACATCGGTCCTTTCAGCATCCACGCAGCAGCACTCAGCAAGAACCCACAGAAGCTGACGGGAAGATGCCATGTGGGTAAGGAGAGAGTTTTGCCCTTGACGTAGAGATCGGATCAAGGCTAAATTCTCTCCTGAATAAGCTCAATGTGCTTACAGAGGCTGGAGGGTAAGCCTGGCCTGAGCTGTGGGCTGTGGGCTTCAAAATTCGCATGATTATTGCCATTGGAGTCACAGAATCACAGGACTGAGTGGAAGGGACCACTGCAGGTCACCTGGTCCAACATCCCTGCTCCATCAGGGTTTGTGTCCAGGATTGTGTCCAGACAGCTCTTGAGCATCTTCAGTAAAGGAGACTCCAGAAGCTCTCCAAGCAACCTGTTCCAAGGCTCAGCCACCCTCACAGCAAAGTTCTTCCTCATGGAACTTCCTGGGTTTTAGTCAGCAGGAATTGTCTCATTTTACTTCTGGCTTTAATGGGAGCACAATGAGGACAGAGCTGGTGGTGTTTTAAAAACTCTGCTATTCAGCCTCGGTTTCTTCACATGTTTCTCTACCTTGGCCATGCTGAAGCTCAGGGTGGAAATCTTCATGTATGCAAGTTACGTGGTAAGTCTGGCCTCTTTAATCATCCCACAGTGACTTGCAATTGTCACTACATGTGGTCACAGAAATGGCATTTCCTGGTTGTGCTGCACGGAAGCAAATGGGAAAGGCAAATGAAGACAAGGTTTTCACTGTGATCAATTCTGTCGCCCTCATCACACAGGTTATCAGTTCCTTTATTGGAGTAGCCTGTGTAATCTGTCTTTGGTTGGAATGAAGCAGTTCTTGCTGCCGTTGTAGCTTATTCTATAGAAGCTATAGGACACCTCAGCCCCACTCTCTGGGCTGGTTTGCACCAGAAGTGGCTGCATTCTGCTCCCTATCTGAAGAAACCTTCACCTCCATTTCTGTCCATCTTTTATGCAAGCCATTTCCTATACAGAATGCAGCTGAGGGTTAATGCTGGGTCAGGTAAGTGCTTTTGGGCTGTGTGCTTCTGGTGAGCAGCAGTGGACAACAAAGGGGATCTTCCTCTGGAGAGTTAATGCCCTCTACTTAGCTCTTCCTATGTATTTTAGACACTTCCTTCTTGCAGCCCCTTGCAAGCAGAGAGGGTTGCAATTCTTGGCCAATACTTGATTTGTACATAGCACACAGTGAGTGTTGTAAGCGAGAACTTGGAGTTAAGCTGGTGTTCAATTCTTGTTTAAGTCCATAATTAAGGCTCTCAATACATAAAGCCAGGCACATACATGAGTGAGGTTTTATGTGTAGGACTGGTTTCCTGGGTTTAGCCCATGGATTTAGCTGTTTGAAGTCCAACTTCCTCAAAGTTCCTAGTTATCAGGTGTTTAGTAATGAGGTGATATTGCTGAAACCCAGCTGTTTTGTTGCAGTTTCACTGGTAGATCTCAAAGCTTTGGTAAAAGAGGGTTGATTCCCAGGCACAGAACTGGTAACAGGGGTCCTGAGTCCCTGTGCAGTGCTCTGGTCTCTGCCTGCAAGTATTATATATTATTGTTAATGACTTACTATTAATTGTTTCTGATTTGATCACAATAAATTGAGTAAGAAAACGCATTGACTGGGCGCACAACTGCACAAATCACAGTTGTAGTCCCAACATTTGGAATGAAAAGGCATCTCGGCCATTCCCAACTGCAATACAGACTGTCCATAGTGCTCTGCAGTACTTACTCATCCCTTGTCTTTGCAGATGTCTCTGTAGCCTCAGTCCCAGTGTGGATATAGAGTGGGATGACAAGGTCCCCAGGAGCAGTGACAGCCTATGCAGCCCTGGAAAATGGAGCTTAACTGCAGCATCCTCCTTGTCTGCTCCTGAATGCTCCACATAGGGCTGTGAGTCCTGAGAGCTGAGGAGTGGACAGGGCTGGTGTTAGGGGACCACTGCACAGCTGAACTGGCACGGGAGGAGAAATGCCCTAGGAAATGGCTGGAACAGCTGACAAGTTGGACAACCTGATGTATTCCAGGCATCTCCTGCTGACCTTCCCCTTCACATCGGTATGTTCAACAAGATTTGTCCCAAAATCTCCCACCGGAATTAGCTTTCTGTAGGAAAGCTGTTTTAAAGTGTGCTTCTGTTATGGAAGTATAATTCTAAAACTTTTTGAATTCAGCAGCTTTTCCCATCAGAAAGGAAAGGAAATTTCCATGGAAAATCTGAGAGCTGTGAAAGGATGCTTCTAAATTGTGTGAGAAAATGGATCTGGAGCAAGGTCTGGTCTGTCCCCTGCCTCTCTGAGTAGCACTGAAGGACATTGTTACTCCGAAGAGTCAATACTCAGCTCTTCGGAGACAGGATGGTTTGAGGTTCTCAACATGATCTCTACACATTCCTGGAGGGCTGATTTTGTAAGGATGCTACGCATTCCCAGCCATATGAGAGGCAATGGGTTTGGGTTTCCTTTCTGTACCACAGAACCCTGCATGTCAGTGTTTAATATTAGGTATTACTGATTTGAAGGTTGTATTTGTTGGCTCCAATTCCCAAACGTAGGTCTCCAAAATTAGCTACATAAGAGGCACCTGATTCCTTAGAATCCAAGCATCCCATCCCACACCAGCACCACGGGACACAACAGGAATTCCAGGGCTTTAAAGGTTTGCTTGGATGTTCTAAAGGCATTTGCTTGTAGAGGCATTAAGACGCCCTCCAGAAAGTGATATTTGTTGAACAAGACAACAGACAGTGAACCCTGTACAACAAAAAGAGGCATCTGCATGGGGAAGTAATGGGAGACGCTTCCCAGGTTAGGGATTCCTATGGAGCGGCTGCGAGTGTTGTAGCTTGACAGGTCTGAAGCTATAAATCCTGCCAATGAATTTGAGTCAGAGAGGGAGCCCTGGCACCTCTTGAACACGTTCTACTGCTGAAGGGGGTTATTTAGGTCTCTGCCACCCACGATGTATGATGTGAAAGACATCACCCAGGCTCCTGTGGAAACATTCAAAGGGCTCTGGGGGCTGGTTTGCTTTGTTTGCCAATTCCAATTTAGCTGAGTTGCATTTGCAGGTAGATGCAGGCTCAGGAGAGAGGGAGAAGGAGAGGGAATGAACACCTCGTAGCCCAGGGCCTCTTTGCAAGGCAGGGGGATGATAAACCCTGGCGATGGTGCATTGCACTGCTTGACCTTTACCTCTTCCAACCAGGGAAGCTCAGGTTTTAGCACGGGAAGTCCATAGCTCAATCCCCAAAGGCTGCAGCGGCTTTGGCATTAGATTCTGCACTCTGGATTGCTGCCCAAATCAGGAACTTTGTAAAGATCCCAATGTCTGATACTAGAAATCAGAGTCAGACTCTCCTGGGCAAGGTGTGGGACACAGGGGAGGGATGGTCTCAAACCTGGGAATTTTAAACAGAGAAACCAGAATGGACACGGGCTGTGGGAATTCTGACCTGTTACTGATACGCAAAGCACAAAGGAGGCAAATGAATTTGCCCAAGGCTATGCAGGAAGCCAGCAAGGAAGCCAGGAGGCACAGTCACATCCCAGAGCCCCATTCCATCACTCCAGCTCTCATCCCTCCAGTCATATCCCTCTCAAATATGCACAGCATTCCCTGGCTCCAGACCACCCTTGTTTATTCAACAACATGAGAGACTTGGGATCTGCTGGTGACTGAGGGCAGGAACCTGTGGCCTGAGGGGAAGAAATTCCCAGGGGATCTGTGCTTCTGCTTTGGACAGGGTAAGGGCTGGGTTAGGGGGAGCAGCGGTGTCCCTGGTGAAGGGAAGCAGAGAGAAGGAGCAGCACTGGGCTGCAGAGGGAGACAAGGCCAATCCTGCTGCAGGGGAGATTCTGTATGAGTGTGAGGAAGGAAAAGAGGAGTGGGGAAAAGAATGGGTGTGAAGGGTGGGGATAGGGCCCAGGGCATGAAGATTCCCAAGCAATAATGTCTCAGGTGTGTATATATCTGTTTATATAAATAGATGGGGACTGTTCTGGAGGTTGAATGAAGGTTCAGTGATTACAGGAGGAGGGATGACCCTGAGGTTAGAGATTCCAGAAAACCTGCTCTTCTTCCATGGTTCTTGGTGCAGCTTTAATCAAGTTGTTGAGTTCTTTTCCCTTTCTATCATCCATTCCTTGGAGGAAGGGTCTGCATCTTCCTTTGCATCCCAAATGTTACCTGTCATAGGGCTCCAATCAGGTAACTCATCTAGAAACTGTTGTGACCCTGCAGGTAATGGGATTTAATTGGAAATGTCCATACAATAGGAAGAAAAATGTTAAATGGAAGTGGACTATGGAAGCTTCAGGAAACGGATGATGGAAGCTTCAGGAAATGGACTATGGAAGCTTCAGGCTTCCCACAAAGCCATCCTACATTAAAACTGAAAACTTCAGTGGAGGTGGGGGAAGAAATGAATCTTTTGGAATTTGCTCTGTTTTGGTTAAGTTTTGCTTTGCAAGTTTTCAGTCTGGAGAAAAATACTGATCCTGCTGGTTCCAGATTGGGTATTTCAGTAACTCTGGAGCACCGAAGGAGGCTGGGAGCTGAGCTTCAGCCTAATCTTACACATTGGGAAGGCAGAAAGGCATTAGCAATATTTAACTTGGACAATGACACAAGGGCAAGGGTTTGATGGGGTCTTCTTAGCAGCAGCTGGTGGCACAGGGAGAGATGCTCCAAAAAGCAAAGCAGCCACCTCCTCCAGACAGGAGATGAAAGGAACAGAGACAGGGCATTGACAGCTGGATGGAGGTAAGCATTGTTTCAGCAAACCTTAAAAGCTTTGATAATCCTCATCTCCCTGCTTTTGTCCCCATGTCTTTGAGTCCTCACTGGATGTCAAAGAAAGATTTCTTAACAGAGGCAATCCCAAGAAATTATGTCCCTGGTTTTCCTTGTGCTTTGATACCTTTTTCATCACTTACCCACCCATGGCTCCACTTTTGCCAAAACCCCCTTGCAATAAGGTCCCTTTCTGTGGCCATCCCCTCCTTGGCTTTACGCAAGGCTCCCAGGAGCTGAGTTCAGCTTCCATGTCCATTCAAGCCCTGGTCTAACCATGGAGCCTGCCAGCAAGGATGTTTCTACAGTTCCCATGAGCATAAAGCACACGTCAAGCCATGAACAGCACTGGTTTCCTGTTCTCCTGGCTGGCATTCAAACCAGGGAAGAGAAGAAACATCTTCAGGCTCATTCCCATTCTCTCTTAGCCATCTGGTCCTCTGCTGCTGGAGCCTTCCCTGCCTTAGAAGGAGACTCGGATTGGCTCTTTGTGGTATCTCCCCTTCTGCCAGGCTCCGTCTCCACTTTCATCCTCGGTGCCATGCCCGCCTCCTCATCCCCTTTGATTCTAGGACCTGAAGAGGAGACTGCTTTAGGGAACGTCTTGTCAAGTCCACATCCCCCCCTCCTCTTCCTCCCCAAGGAGTATTGTCTCCCTGTGGTGCAGACGGAGCCCGGAGATCAAAGCCCAGACCGTCTTTTTTTAGCTGGGGGAGGAATGCGCGATGCCTCCTGCTTTGGGAGCTGTCGCCAGCTCCAGCAGCGTGTTCCTCTCCGTAGTAACCCGAGACTCGCATCCCTGGAGGCGGCTCCGGGATTGACGGGTGACACGGAGCCGCTCCGAGCAGGCAGAGCCCTCGCAACAAGTCTGACTTTGCACCGAGAGCTTTCTGTCAAGGATTTGGAGATGTCTGTGGTTAAGATGGGATGTGCCTCCTAACAGTCAGCTCTGAAAGAACCTACCTGGATGGAATTAACCCTTTCCAGAGCTATCTTTCTTTTCTGCTCCAAGTTGGAGAGATGCATGGCTTCCCTCTGCTAACTGTGAGCAGTTTTCTCTCTTCCTTACTCTTACCCATCACACAGCTCCCATCAACCTTGTTTCTCAAGGCTGCTATGCTATTGTGTTCACCAATGGGCAGGTTTGCTGGGGTGACACCTGCATGCAGGCTTTGTCAGCTGGGATCTTACTCATTAGAGCCATAAACTGCCATCACCTGAGCTGAAAAACGGCTCTGGCCTTTCCCAAGTAGCAGAAGAGTCTGTGAATCACCCCTTGGAAAGGTTCATGACCCATTTTGACCTTGAGGAACCAATAACTTCTGGTGTGAATAGCACAGAGCATTCACATGTCCCAGGGAGGAGATGTGTCTGGCATCCAGCTGGCACTTTTGAGACAGATTCAGGCTCACAGTCTCTGTATGTGACTTTTCCCCAACCCCAGCACCATTCTGGACAGGGATTGCTGGCCTCCATAAGGCAGAAAAGATGGAATTCCTAAAACCCTGAAGCTTCAGGTAGGTTTTCTGGGCCTCTGTTCCAGGCTGGGAATGATGGGAGCAGCATGTAAATCTCTGATAAAGACTTTGCTCAAAGGGGTTGTTCATAAATGGAAAGGAAACAGCATGAGTAGATGGGGAGGAGGTGAATTCTCTGCCCTTATCGCACCCTGATTGAGAGACCTCAGCCAGAGGTGTGTGCAGTGAAGCAGCCATATGTGTTTATAGGGTTTATGCATATCATGAGGGCGTTTTTCTTGGACTGCTGTAGTCGAGTCACTCCTCTGGTACATTCCAGTCAGTATATCAGGCCAGTCATCTCCTCGCCCCAGACCCCTTTGTTCACATCTTGCCTGTGTAGACTGGGATGCTCCTTAAACAAAGGGTTGTCTTGCTCTGGGTATGTACTGAGCCTGAGGGGCAAAGCATCACCGCTTTTGAAGCAAGGAATAAGCCTTGGAACTAGAATGGTTTCCATTCTCCATCCAAAGCACTCGCTGAGCCTTTGAGATGCTGTAACCAGCTCTCCATGGCAGATCCTCAGCCTGATTTCTCCAGCTGGGGAAACTGAGGCACCAAACAGCACTCCAGGGTCATATGCTGATTCTGTGGCTGAGCAGGGAATGCAGACAAGGTTTCTTGCCTGCTGGGCCTGTGCTTTAGCCACAATCCATCTCCCTGCCCAAGGCCCTTTCTGTGTTCAAAGTGTTCCTCAAACAATTGAGGTCTTTGAACTCCTCCTCATCCTGGTTAGTTTGAAAGTGGAGGCAGGGAAGGAAGCACCTTCCTAAACTTAGCCCCCAGCCAGCCAATACTTTTGGGAGCTGTTTGATTAGGCCTGAGGAGCCGTAATTTGGTCTGAGGTTTATAAAAGGTCCTTTTCCTTTCCTCTCTGGTTAGGAGGCTGCTGCTTAGGAACAGTAGGGTTAGGTACTGCCGTCTCCAAAGCATAGCTTGCTTACTGCTCAGTGAGAGTTATTCATGCTTGCTTCATCACAGCTCCTGTGCTTGGGAACGTGCTGTTTCCCCTGGTCTCCATCCCTGGTGTTTCTTTGTTAGATGCACAGGGGAGAGAGGAAAGCAGGGGCTGTGCTACCTTTTGGAGCCGCTGTCATCACAAAGCAGTGATGGATGGAGCTGGACAGAGGGGATGGACAGTAGGAAACAACTAAATCTGTCGCGAGGATGCTCCCTGATCGCTGCCTCCTGTGCAACAAGACAGAGAGGTCTGAGAAAGCTGGTGGAAATGAATCTCAAAAGGAAGAGTTGGTCAGGACAACCCCTAAGTTGAAGGGAGGGTGAATGCTCTAACCGGCCGTGCCTTTCCAGCCCAGCCTTTCCCAGCTTCTCCAGCACTTCCAAATGTCATGTCTTTCCAGCTTCCTGCCAGAGGTGAGAGGGAAAGGACTGAAGCTTGATGAGAAAGGCTGAGCTCGAGCTATTTCCTGCTTGGACTGGAAGCTCGCCACACGTGAGGCTTTGCATGAGAGTCACAGCCCAGGAAAACAAAGTGGGATAGTTCAGGTGGAGAGTGGTGGAGTTCCTGCACGCTCTGCAGGCAGGCAAGGTGCCAGTCCCACACACCCTGTGTCTGAAGTCCTTTGAGATCAGTGTGAAAAGCCAGCATTGAAGGCAATTATACAGCGAGCAAAAGTGAACTTGAGTTCTGGGTTTCACTGCATGGGAATCAGTGCAAGGCTCTCAACTGAGAAGTCTGGCTTTTTACCCAAATTGTGGTATTACCACTACCAATGCAGTGACAATCTTCCCGTGGGGTCCTTATCCAGGGCCCAGGTGCCAAATGTCCAGATATTGGGCAAAATGAAAATGCTCCAAGTTTGCCCACAAATCGATTGAGCTGAGCTCTTAGGCAGAAGCTCTTCCCTGTGAGGGTGCTGAGGCGCTGGCACAGGGTGCCCAGAGAAGCT
>JBCJKH010034768.1:0-11179 GCA_039877255.1 Loriculus beryllinus
CTCTGGAGCCAGGCTGAGAGAGCTGGGCTGGGGCAGCCTGGACAAGAGAAGGCTCCTGAAGGGGAGACCTGAGAGCAACTCCAGTGCCTAAAGGGAGCCAACCCAAACCAGTCTAGAATTCTATGAAAAAAGCTTTGGAGCTTCTTTTATAAAGAATTAGCAACATCCTTCCTTTCCCAGCCTTGTAGCAGAAATAAAACCAAAGCTTGAAATGGCCAAGTAATTTTTCCTTAAGTTGCAAACCTGTTGAAATGAATCTCGTGCAAGTCCTCACAAGGTGATAAATACCACACTGCTGCTTCCTGGTGAGCTTCCATGCGTATGTGCACTTTGAAAAGCAGATTATGTCAGTACTGCTGTTCTAGCCTTAAGTCTCTCAGTATGAGCCATGCTTACTAATATTGTCAAGATAAACCTGTGATAGTTTTCTACCATGATGAAATTGATTTCTGTGCTGTTTGAAACATTCGTGTTGACGTTTCACTTTGAAAATGTTTGAGAACACTGTTGTATTTACCTGAAGAGATTAAAAACTTGTTCAACTAGGACAGCAGAGCACTGTACATAGGGCTAATTTTGGATGTTTATTTTCCTCGGATAGTTATATCTGACATCTTAACTAGTGAAGCCATGTCTGCGCTGACATGTAGTTAAGAAGAGTTCTGTACTTTGAACCTTATTTGTGCTGGCACATTTGATTTTGCCATTCATGTAACGAGGCTTCCCGTGGCCAAGTTTTGTTCAGCTGTCAAAGCAGCACAAGAAATGACTAGCAATGTAATCTGCTGGGGAACCTTTTAGTCATTCTACAAAACTACTCATGAAAATCATCCTCAGTGCCAAAATTGTGTGGTTTTTGCCTTTAAAGCCTGATGGGCTGTAAATGTTGTTTGTCTGAATGACTTACCAGTAACTTCCTGCTTGGTCTGTTACCAATTCCTATATTTCTTGATTTTCCTAGAAACAAATTATTGTGGATCCATCGACCTTCAGTGAAGAACGTTTTAGGCCTTCCCTGGAAGAGCGCCTGGAGAGCATCATTAGCGGAGCAGCCCTGATGGCTGATTCATCCTGCACACGTGATGACCGACGGGAACGTATAGTTGCCGAGTGTAATGCAGTGCGACAGGCCTTGCAGGATCTGCTTTCAGAATACATGGGGAACGTGAGTATCTCCTGGTCTGTTTGGATAGTTTGTGTGCTTCTCTAGAACATGGAATCAAAGCTGTGTGACTCAAAGCTTGTTTGTTCTGTTCCCAAACAGAATTTGAACAGTAGTCCTGAAAGGTTTGTCAAGACCTAGGTTCAAACATACTTAAATCATCAATGATCTTTATCTTCAAATGGATCCCTAGTCTTCCAAGCAACTATTAGCAGTATAAAGTGTTAGCCCTTTGGCACTGTTCTTATTTTATGACTGTTAATATTGTTTTGTATAGAAATTCAGTAGAATTAGTCTGTTTTTCCATCTCAGTTTGCGTAAGGTGACTTGGCATGTGGAAGTGGCACTTCATTTCTGCTGAAGCTTGGAAAGTTGAATTGCTTCATCTTTTTAGCTAAGGGCATAGATTCTCAGAATCAAGTTAATTACTGTTGCTACTCAATTTCAGTGGAGGTGATGGATGATGTTAAATATTTAGCAAGAATTCCTGAGAACAGTTTGGTGTAAATATTGGACTGAGCAGTTATTTTCCAGCATTTAGGTATTTTATGTGCACACAGTGTATGAAACCTGAGAATGTTTCTATGGTTGGCATAACTGTTATGTCACACAGATAAGCCTCTGCATTTGAGGGCATTGTGGTATAGTACTGGACATTCCTCTCTCTGATGCCTTGTTTGTTCACATCCTGGTGGGTTTTAATCTGAACAGCTCTTGCTGCGTGAGAGATGAGGTTGGGGTATCGTAAGGTTTAGACTATAAATACTATAACAGTATTTAAGTTGACTTCAGAAATGAATTTGCAGAAATGGCAACAACTTCAGTGAACTACGTGACTTGTAGCACTGTAGAGAGTAAAATTGTCTGAAGAAATGTTAATGGCAGGATGCGAAGTCTTCTTTATGCTTTTGCACATGTGTGAGGTGAAACTTACCTCAGGGATACCTGGTTTACACAGTAGAATTTATTGAAGAACGTTGCTGTGTGTGCAGCTTATCTTCAAATCTTTTGATGAAAACTACTTCAGTGTAGAGTAAAACAGTTCTGGGAGCTGCTGTGTGCGAACTGGGGTGGTACAATTTGAAGAACAGATGCCGTTTGTAGTAGAGAGGAAGTAAAACAAGGGTTTCTGTTTACCAAAGACAAGGGCAAAGTAATTGAACGAAGCTGAAAGCCAAGTCTTATATAGCCTGCGGGCTGAGTTAGGTACTTCATGTAGTCTGTCTTAATTGCTTGTGAAAGTAGCTTGTGCTCAGCATTGACATTATATAGAACTTAAGACTGCAGCTGGGAAGCGTGACGTTGTGCCGTTTAAAATTCCTTTCAGAGCAGGGTGTTTTATTAGTATATGATGCATCTGTAATAATCTGTCAAACAAATGTGCTGCTTTATTGGATGAAGCCCTGTCTGCATGATTCAGAGCAAAACATCCGCCACATGCTAATTAAAAATGTGGAAGAGGTAAATGCTTGGTCTTGGAGGTAGGAGTTGGTGGCATTTCTCTCATTGCAGGTTGGTTGATACCTGTGTAAAACTGCGAAGGGTTGACTTCTTACTGCAGAAAAGCCTGTCCTCCTCCTCAGCTGTGTACCGTTGTCTCTGATAGGCAAGTGGAAGTAATCACACTGAGATGGAAAGAATGTGTTCCCTCTGTTATCTCTTTTAACACATTGTGAAATTAGTGGAGCATGCTGAATTTTTTAAAGTCACTGCTATGTTATGATTGTAGACAGTGTAGTTGGGGAAATGAGATTAGAAATTCAGTGAAATGGAGTGGAAAAAGCAATTGATAAATTATGGTGGAAATGTGGGATGGTGTGTAAAAATCCATACTGTAACCCCCTCAACGATTAAGCTGAAGAATGACTAATAGTTGGGAATCTACACAGTGAAACAGGTTTGATACAACTACAGGAAGAGTGGGGATGTGCTGGTTTACAGTAGTGTAGAGGAAATGTCACATCATGTATATGTATGATATACCCACAGCTATACGGTACCCAGCCATCTCCTGCTCTGCTTTTCTCCAGTCTCCCTTTGAAGAAGGAAATGAATCAGGCATTAAATCTTTTAATTGCACAGCACTTGCAGTGCATCATAAATCCTCTCCAAGTGCTAGAATGAGAGGTATTTATTGGCCAAGTGTAAAAATTCAGAGAGAAGACTGAGTGAGGAATACGCTGGTTGAAGCACAGGAATGTCTTGAGGCAGATTCCCTTTTAGTTTTAAATGCCTTCTGTTTTAGTGACTTCCTCTGGCTTTTGGGTTTTCTTTCAGATCTCTGGCAATAAAAAGGCTGTTTCCTGGATAGTTTGTACTCGGAGTTGAGTGGTTTGGAGCCATAGTTCAACTGGCTCTTTGGGCCTGTCCCAGAGGGCCTGTGAGTCTGCAGGTTACCATGTGTGGTAGCAGTTCCTATCTGATTAACAGTTTTCAGTAATCAAATGAATTTTAGGACCTCTTGACCCTTACTGGCATGATGTCATTAAGAACAAGGAGCAGTCGGCCCCTCCTGGCCAACTCCCCCCGCTTTCTATGTTGGCCATGATGTGCTGTGGTATGGAATACCCCTTTGGCTAGTTTGGGTCAGGTTTCCTGTCTCTGCTTCCTCCTGGCTTTCCGTGCCCCTCCTCACTGGCAAAGTATGAGATTGAAAAGTCCTTGATCAGGGTAAGTGCTGCTGAGCAACAACTAAACCATTGGTGTGTTATCAGCATTGTTCCCAGATTAAAGCTAAGCCACAGCACCGCTACTAGGGGGAAAATTAACTCTATCCCAGCTGAAACCAGGACACCTGGGGATGAAGCCTGTAATTATGCCCCTAAAAGAAGGACAAGTTTTGCTTGCTCAGTAGTTTATGGCACTTGTTTCCCCTTTTTTTTAGGCTGGAGTGCATTTTATTTCCCCTTCTACTTAGCACGCTTGTCTTCCCATTGTCAAGAGTAGTCCAGCTTGGTCAAGCTAAATTTTGTATGTCAGTGCCAGTGTTGTGTCTTGAAAATAGTCAGTAGTGGATCCTACAATAGGACGGTAACAAGGGAAGGAAGTCTGTAGTTTTACTTACCCAGAGTATACCCCAAGCTCTAGCAGTCTGTGCCTCAGGTACTTCCAGAGCTAGCATTGCTGACTGCACCTAATGGCTCTTACTGGGCTTTACACCAATAAGTCTGTAGTTTCTTTCTGAACCCTTATAAACCTACTGCATCCATAATGTTCATTAGCAAGGAGTTCTCCTTCCTAAACAGGTACTGAGTGAAGAAACATCTCCTTTTGTTCAGAAGCAGAACAGTGTTCTGCCTGTACTGTTAGACGTGTTCAAAGCCAGGTTGGACAGAGCCTTGGGTGACATGTTCTAGTGGGAGGCATCCCTGCCTGTGGCAGGGGGTTGGAACTAGGTAATCTTAAGGTTCTTTCCAACCTAAAAGATTCTATGATTAGATGTTTCCTCCACTTAACCTAGGGAGAGACCCTGAGCAGTTACTCCTGCTCTTTCATATACCACTGATACTGTTTCAGATCCATATCACGGAGAACCTTTCTTCTCCAGAATGAAGTATCCTGATTTTATTAGGTGCTTGCTGTAAACAAGATACTCAGCACCTCCTCAGGTTTGGTTGTTCCCTCATTATCAAACAGCGTGGCAGGTGAGGATGGAATTTGTGCAGTGAGTTAGGACTCAGTGCCTGTGCTGTGTTTCACAGACGTTTGCATCATTGACTTCAGCCTAGTCTTGTGGACTGGGTGCTAGTTAGTATCTGCTATGGTAGCGGCTGTCTCCTTGTTTAGAATACGTGAAGAATCCAGCTTATGTGGTCCAAGAAGGTTCTGAGATGGGAATCACACTGCATGTGGTGGCAGTGACTGGGACGTGGGTTTTAACAGTGTGCTTCTGATTGAAGCCAAAATGCTGGTGTAGGCACATTCTGTGATCTCTTCCTGCCCCTTGTCTGGATCTTCAGAGTCCCTTGGAAGTCTGGGTACCAAATCTGCATCTGCCTTTCAGGATTCACAGAGTGTCTTGGTATCTTCTGGTTTTGTTCTTCAGTCCTCTGTTAAGGATGCCTAATGCTTGGTTTGCTCTATGACAGCTGCTGAGCACTGAGGTGGTATCTTGAAATGGCTATCATCAGGATTTAGCTTCTGCGTGGTAGGAGTCTCTATCTGTGGATGTTATGTGAGATGGTCCTTCTCTTGTGCACCACTTACTATGTCCACTGAACTTCGTCTGCCATTTTATTACCCAGCCTCTTGGCTTATAAACCACATTCCTTAAAATGCCAGCTGTTCATCCTTTAATTGTAGCATTTGATTCTTTAGCTTCTTCCCCTCATCTTCCCCTTCACCCAGGGAGAGCTGGTTTTCATTATGGCTTTTGCTCGCTTCTCATGATTCCAGCAGAAAAGAGTTTTCCTTTTTAAACTTGCATTGCAGATCCCTCCTGGATTGAAATAGCAAACACAAATGCCTGTATGCATTTGATTTTCATTACTTGGAAAAGCTCGATTCTTCCTGCTAGTGTTGAATGGCAGAGCAAGAGTAGGAAGGCTTAAAAAAATTCATAATTGATTCTGACTAGTGCTGTTGAAGCACAGTAGTCCAAGATCTTGGATCTGGAATGCACTAAATTCACCACATCAGTTGTAGTTGTAATGTAACTAATGGATGGCAAGGTCCAGATCTGTTTCCACCAAGCATTCTTAGTGTGTGTTTGACTAACTGAATTTAAAAGAAAAAAATCAAAGCATATTTGAGTTTAGTTGGACATACAATACAGCAGAAGCAGTCTGTGGTGTCTAACTCCATAGTTTTCTGTGGATAGACATTGACCAGTTGCAGTTTGCTCCAAATAGAGTCTGAAGCAGAGTACTTCTCTGGCATTGCTGCCAGTTTACTGATGTTGTCTTTGCACTGGCAGCTGGTGCAGTACCTCTTCCAGCATAGAAAGTAGGTATGATTTCTGTCAATACCTCTGCTTGTCTGTCCTGAAGTAGTCAAATCTGCCTCAAATTTATACATGTGGTTTTCACTGCAGTTATCTAAACTACTTCAAGCAAATGCATGGAAAAACAACAGTGGCCTGATAGAGCTGAAATGTTTCTGCATTTATGGGAAGCTGTAGAATGGAGAGGTAAAAAAACCCATGTCTGCAGACAAAAATCCACAAACTTCTAAGTCATGACAAGGTATGTGGTCTGAGCTGTACCTCTCCATGGGTATTATTAGCATAGAACTTGGGGAGCTCAGCATGATTTTTAGCTGCCTTATTAAATATGGCAAATGTAGGAGATAGTGGGTTTTGAGGTCAGGGTTCTGGAGTTGGGGTTTGCAGGTTGGGAAGTGCAGGCCGTCCACTGGGAACTTAACCAGAAGTTTCCGCTCTTCCTGACTGCATTGAACTTACAGAAGACATCATTTATCCCATTGACATGCAGGACTGGAAATAAAAACTTCTTTAAGCTTTTGACAGCCCATTTTTTATTACTTGATGCAGGTGCCCTGAGGGATGGGGACAGTTGGGTTTCTCTCCATAAGCACTGTTCCAGAGCTACTCACAGCAGTGATTAGAAGTGTCCATGCACAGGATGAGCAGAGAATTCTCATTTTAAGTCTCTTCTGCCCTCCATCAATTTCTAATGCGTACAGCTGCCCTTTCATGCACACACCAGTAACTCAGACATGTACTAGCATAAACTTGGTCACAAATTCTAGTTTGGCTTGTGGGGAATGCGGACGTGGAGCCCCATTGTGTACCACATGCTCTTGTACAATAAAATCCCTTGTTACTACATTTGGAAATGATAAATCATGTTACATAAAGTAGCTTGACAGGTCCTATTTCAATGGGAATTTTAATGCTTTCATATTAACATTCTGACTGTGTCCTTGACTGTCTGGATTGCATTAGAGGTGCTTGGCAGCAAATGGAGAAAACCCACTGGGGGCTGGTTTCAGAGCAGGCGTTCCAGGCACACATTACTTCAGCTGATTTCCTTTCTTCCAGTTTCTATCTTCTGCTTGGCCTTGGATGGTTGAGTACCCGGGCTGGGTCTGTTTGGGGGTGATGGTTGTATTTCTTGTAATGTTAGACTTTAATCTAATTTACAGCAGTATAGCACAGTTGAAGGTGAGGTGGTTGACCACCAGGTTGCTGCACTACACTGCCTAGTAGGAACTCTTATGTGCTGGGCAGTGCTGTTTTGCTCTTGGGATAGCTGAAGTAGGTCTCAACGCTTCTGGTATAAACCTGGTGGTCTCATAACTTGCTATATGCTTGATTTTGCCCTGTTTCTGGGTTCAGTGTGCTTATGCAAATGTACTGCTTCAGAGAAGTACTGTTTCCTCTATATTAATTTTGCACTTTATTGCTTTTCTTCCCTAAGCTTCTTTGAGCATCGCTGATGTCTAGGAATGTCTAGGAAAGTCTAGGAAAGTGCCTAGCTTACCTATTCAGTATCTTTTGGGAGAAACAATTCTGTTTTCAGAAGTACCAGTGAAGGGTGTTTCTACTCCTGACATACGTTTTACAGAACAGAGATGTGTCTTCCTTGTGAATGTGTCTACTAATAATGTTGATCCACAGCTTTGTATTCTCATCAATGATCCAATCTTGGATAAGAATGCATGGGAACCTTCACATGACTCTAAAACTTATTTACAACAAGTAGCTATCTATTTGAAAGGGCTCTTGCCTAGCCCTTTTAATGAAAGCAGCTGTTTCTGTGGAAATATGTGGGAATTACTGGCAGACTGATCCCTGTTTATGATAAAGATGCTGATAAAAATTCTTCCTTGAGATAATCTACACTTTCTTTTTTAATATTGTTTTTGTCAGTTTAAGATGCTTGAATGCTGATGTGATGGACGTGGTTTGAAAGCCTGGCTAGATTTTCCTGTCCTGGATTTTGCTGTTCAGTGAAGACAGCTATGCTGGGCACTAATTTCCATAGACATTATCAGTTTGACAAAGATGCTACTTTTGAAAAACAAAATATTTCTGAAGTGATACAGTTTTAAAGTTTAATGCTTACAGGCTGACAGAATAAATAATTCATCTTATGTGGAGTGAAGCCTCCTGAAGATGATGAGAATTTCACACTGCATCAACTGGGCATTTTTGAGCCACGAGAAAAGAGCTTCCACATTTCTTACCCAACAACTTTTGGACTTAGCAGGGGGTATGTTTTCAGAAGACACGCTGAGAACTTTTATTTCTTAGGTAGTAATGCAAGGACCTATGGAAATAAACAGAAGCCAGCTCAAGCAAGGTTTTATCCGCCTTGTAAACTGTGGAGCTTAAAGCTCTTCATCGCTCCTGATCATCCCAGCAGTTCCTCTGAGCTCATCCCAATGTGTATGTGGAGTTGCTGTTTTAGAGATCCCCAACAACTGCTGCCATGAGTGTGCTCAGCCTCAGAGGGGAGAGAGGGCAACAGATGGAGCCCCCACTTGTGTGTCATGGCTTTAATGCCTACTTAAAGAAGTGCAGCAAGGCCCAACACTCACGCCTGAAGTTCCAGCACAAGCTTGTCAGTCTGTTTGAAATCTTAAATTACTGCTCTTCTCCACCCACTGCCTTCAGCCTTTGCTGCTTGTTTGGTGCAAAATTGCTAGTAATAACTTCTATTGAATAGATTTGACAGTAGCTGGGGCTTAGTCTAGACTGTCTTGTACAGCAGCACTCAACCTTGCAGTCTTTCCATGATTTTCAGCATTTCTGTTATAGGCTCTTAATATATGTAAAGGAAGGGAGGTTACTGCCCTCACTTACAGAGCTTATTCCATTCAGATGTGCAGCAGAACTGAAGTCTAATGCTGTCTCTAAACTTGAGAACTGAGTATTGCAGATATATTGTGTGGCAGTGAAGTCTTCCATCCTGCTCGATCCCTCCTTTCCTCCCCCACCACTTTAGGCGTGTGTTGATGAAATACCTGTTTTTTCTTTCTTGTAGACATATATGTCTGTCTCCAGTGTTAGCACATCTTAACTATCTTCTAATACTACGACTCCAGACTCTTCTTACTGTAACGTTCATCACTGAGATTGGTGGAAGGAACATCTGATATAATGTGTGCACACTTGGTTGTGGTACAGCAGTTGGCATTTAGCAGCATTTTACTTTTGAGCTGTAAACCATTTTACATAAATATGTGCTAATGCTATGCATGGATCCTGCTTTACAATTCTGTTTTGTCACTTAATTTGAATTCTGTTGTTTTGTAGGAAAATATTTGAACTCTTATCTGCCTACATACAATGAAATCTATAGTCACCCCTAATGAAGCACCATTTGGTGGTACTTGAGTACTCTCTTAAAGCCAAAATCAAGGAGTACAGAGGGAACAGAGCATGCAAGTTTGCACAGTGTCTACTGATCTGTGCATAAACAGTCTTTTAGCCTCCAGCAGGATCATGCTCTCAAGTGTGCAGAAGTATTACACACACAACTGGGCTTTTGATTTCATCTTGTTGGAGGAAAGGGAAAATGGAGTTATTACAAAGTTGAAATGCTGCAGTTTTTGCATTATAACAAAATACTTTCAAGTCCTGGACTTCCCTGTTTTTATTAAACCTTGACCTAATACAAACTCTGGATTAAGTTCCTATCTTTCTGCAAAATGGGATTCAGTAGATAATGAAATGAGAGAATGAGAGTAGTCGTCGTTCATGCACACACCTGTCCCTCTTACTGTCTGGTACCACTTACATCCTCTTCAGTCCTCCGGTGATAGGCAAAACCTGTTGTGCTCTGTTATATTGCTTTCCAATATCTCTTTATCTTTTTTATAGATCCTGATGCAAGCAGTAGAGGTCTTGATAGGCACCCAGCATTTCTGTTCTAGATATTTGATTTATGGACTGTGCTCTTTGCTTAACCTGTTTTATCCTGTATAAGAAAGCTGATGTTCTGTAATGCTCATAATGTGTCCTGGAGCTTTAGACCTACTTTGTCCCAGAAAGTCAACTGAATCAATACAGAATAATTAGCATTTGTGGCTTATCCAAGTAGTGGCAGCCCTCTTGAATGTAAATAGAGGCAGAAGAGTGACTTAATCCTCCTTGTGTCTGAGGAAAGGATGAGGGTCAAGCTGTATCTTGGAAAGCTGTTGAAATAAAGGAGAAAATGTTGACTTCCTTCTGGTATGCACAGGGACAGGAGTTAGAGGCAAAAGAGCAGAGACAACTTATATATTGTCAGGGTTAAAATCTTCTGCTCAAAGCTGTTTGAAAACACTGACTTCAAGAGTTAGGAGACGGTATCCTCTTGCTGAATTGGCACTCTGAGTGGTTTCTTTACAATAACAGCAACAGACCTATAGGCTTTCAAGCCAACAACTTCCTCACAAAGGTGTGCTAAAAGATGGATTTTCTTCAGCACCAAGTATAAAAGGCTTTCCTTGGGCATCAGGCCAGAAGGGGAAAACCAAGGCATTTGCACAATTAGCAGTGGTCAATAGAAAGGCAAAGTCTCCTGGTTCTGGGCTTGCTTTCACAAATAACTGTGCCTTTCATAAATGGAGTGTATTTTTCTTTAACGTCTGTGTGTCTGATTGAATGCAAATGTTGCGTGATGTGCAGCCACTCATGGATTATTGACTCATCCTGCCTGTATGTTAACCTCTGACTGTCAAGAGGAAAGGGTTTTGCCATTTGTTGGGTGCTGCCATATGTGGCCAGGAAAAAATTGCTTCTTAGCTTAGAATCTCTTCTGTACGCCTGGGGTGCTGTCATCTGTGGCTTAGTGAATACGATAACTTGAATTGACATTATCAGTTACTTTATGAAACCTGCAGAAAGAATTTGGGAAATGAAGCCTGGGAGCTTTTTGGGGAAAAAAACAAAAAAGCTTTGAAAGCTAAAAGTATTTCTGTGAGCAAAAGAAATATGGATTATGTGGGAGTGTGCAGTAGAGTAAGTGGTGAGAGATGATCTAGAGTTCCTGTGCGCACAGTCATGTTAGTCTTTCAGGCTCATGGATTTAGCAGCTCTGTTGGGCTGAGGTGTTGAGGCAGTGGGTG
>JBCJKH010034774.1:0-11724 GCA_039877255.1 Loriculus beryllinus
CCCCACACAAGAAGTATGTGAACTTGTTTGAGCAAGTCCTAAAAGAATAAATTAAGGAAATTTTTTTTAATGTGAGGGTGGTGAGGCGCTGAAACACATTGCCAAAAGAAGGTATGGATTTCCCATACCTGGAAGTGTTCAAGGTGAAGTTAGACAGGACTTTGAGCAACCTAGTCTAGTGGAAAGTGTCCCTTTCCATCGCTGGGGTGTCAGAAGTAGATGTATTACACTTTTGTGTAATCTCTTGTTGAAAACTTTCACCAATAGAAAAGATTTAAATTGATATTGAAGCCAAACCCTCCCAGAACTTTGAAGGAATTAATTTTCAGACATAGACACTATTAAACAGCTCTGTCTTGTATCACACAGCTAAAAATCTCCTGCTAACAGGTTTGTGACTTACTGATCAGTCAGCAGACTGAAATAATACTAGAGGAGTAGCAGACAGAAGGAGGTCACACGACTCTTCTTTCCTGCTCTGCCAGCTATAAGCACTAAAACTTTCGTGTTTGAGAACATTTTACATCATTTTAAGACACTGTTACCGACAGACATAGCTGGGGCTTCACTCATTGTTTCAGAGAAAAATGGGAATAAGGGGAGTAAGAGGAATTTTTCTTATTATGAGAATTCAATGACCTAATTTATAACTTATTTTGCCCCTGTGCTCATGTCAAACCCCCTCCGTCTGATAAAAACATGCATAAATTAGACATTAACAAGTCAAATGCATTCTTTAAATGCTGCCACGTGACAAACACTCTGAATTACTGCTGCATAGCTAATTCCAAGGGTTTACAGTAAAAAATCTCCAGCGATGCACAAGCATCATGGTAGCTACTACTGCGCTGTATCCCATCAATGGACAGAAAAGCAACTCTCAGTAGAAAGCATATTATTTCTTCTTATCTTATTTCACATTTTGAGAAATATGGGAAGAAAAATCAGTATTAGATGAACCTTAAAAATAGCAATGATTAAAGTCTTTATGGTTCTAACATTTGAGATGAATAAATACATAGAATCATAGAATCTTAGTATGGTTTAGGATGAAAGATCACTTTGTTCTAACTCCCTTGCCATGGGCAAGGTCACCTTCCATTAGACCAGGTTGCTCAAAGCCCCATCCAGCCTGGTCTTAAACACTTCCAGGTGTGGGAAATTCACAGCTTTCTGAGACAAACTGTTCCAGTGCCTTACCAGTCTTGCAGTTAAGAATTTCTTCCCTACATCTACCCTAAATCTACCCTCTTTCAGTTTAAAGCCATTCCCCCTTGCCCAGCCAGTACATGCCCTTTTATAAAGTCCCTTTCCAGCTTTCTCGTAGGCCATTTTAGGTACTGGAAAGCAGGTCCAAGGTCTCCCTGGAGTCTTCTGTTCTCTAGGCTCAACAAGCCAAAATCTCTAAGCTGGTCTTCACAGGAGAGGTGCTCCAGCCCCATGAGTATCTTTGTGGTCTTCCCTTGGACTCACTCCAACAGGTCCATTAGAATAATTAAAATAATTTCTGTTCCTCTTTTGTGTTAGACTCCCTTACCCATCATCACAGACATAGAAAAAGCTTCTCTCTATAGCAGCATAAAGTGGCATAGGCATCACCAGAGTCAATCACATGTTCTTTAATTACTAGAACCTGTCAAGTCTAGCAAAGAGCAGTTGATGTTTGAAGACATCAATGCTGTTATTTAAATTACTGCTCACTAGACTTGTGTGATTTGGTTATTCTAAAAACTGGAATCTGCTTTTTTCCTAAGTGTGGAGAGAAACAGTACTGATGTTAGCCATGGACAAGCTTGTCACTGTGAATATAAAAAAAAAATAAATAAGTTATATGCACCTCTCAAGCCTACCAGAGAATTAATAATTTAAAAAAGAAAAGGCAAATTTTACCTGGAATATTTAGTAGGTTGTTTGCTTTTTTTTCCAGGTGACCATTGTTTTTCATAAAACAATCTTTCGAAAAGGTGTACCTTGCTGGCTCAATTCAAATGTTAGAATAGAAATATATAAAGCCAAACAAATGAACAAATACAACTAGCCCAGAAAACATACTAGAAAAACAAGAGAATACAGTCAAAAGAGAATATGTGTCCTGGGTTTTGCAGTAGCAGTCAATTTTTCTCCTTCTTAGTAGCTGGTGCAGCACTGTGTTTTGACTTAGCCTGGGAACATAGCTGGTAACACTGATGTTTTTAGTTGTCGCTAAGTAATGTTTATTCTGACCAAGGACTTTGTGAGCCTCATGCTCTGCCAGGGAGGAGAAGAAGCTGGAAGGAAGCAGAGACAGGACACCTGACCCAAACTGACCAAAGATGCATTCCATACGACAGCACGTCATGCCCAGGAGGTAACTGAGAGTTATCCTGAAGGGCTAGATCTCTGGGGGTTGGAGAAGATGTCGGTCGGTGCTCGGTCGGGCAGGGTGGGGTGAGTTATCTGTTGGTGGTTGGTGAGGTGCTGTATTCTTCTCCCTTGTTATTTCCTTTATCATTATTAGTATTGTTGGTAGCAGTAGTGATTTGTGTTATACCTTAGTTACTAAACTGTTCTTATCTCAACCTGTGGGAGTTGCATTCTTTTGATTCTCCTCCCTATCCCTCCTGGAGCATGGGGAGGGCAAGAAAGGGGGCTTGAGTGAGTGAACGAGCTGTGTGGTTGGGTTTAAACTACGACAACATCATATAAATTACTTTTGTAGACAAATCAGAGAAGGATTAAAAAAGAGTAGTTTCTAATCCTGCAGAAATTACATTATCAGGTCACAAAATTCTACCAAATGCCTTGCTGCAGTTTTCAAAACACATTTTTATCTGATATGTGTTGATTTCAAATTGCACAATTCTCTACCCTGATAATTCTAGATACTTTTGAGTTAGCTCCCTGAAAACGATACTGCTAGCAGTTTTATTTTCACAACTTGCATTGATCTAAATAAAAATTCGTAAGTTTAAAGCCGTAGGTAAATGGTCTCCCAGAACAACAAATTAATGTAGTGAAATATATCTGTCAATCATAATTTTTATTTTTTTTAGAATGAATGAACAGACATTTTAATTTGTTCAATAGCATTCTACAAGTGTGTGATTTCTTGTGTATACCATTCTTAGCTTTTTACTCCTGAATGAAAGAGCATAGCAGTATAGAATGAAGTTTCATCATGACTTATCCAAAGACTGAGACATAAACAAACGACAAGGTAAGAGCTTGCTACTCAGTAAAAAAATAAAGAGAGGGGAGGAAGAAATTCTGTCTGTCTTTTTTTGCGGAAGTATGAAACAATCCATGAACAGGGATTTTGTTTTATTTTGTATTGTTTGGGTTTTGTTGGCTTTCTTTGGTTGGTTGATCTGGGTTTTTGTTTGTTTTGGGTTTTTTGGATGGAAAAGAAATGTAATCGTAGAATCAGAGATCTGATGGTTTGGGTTGTAAGGGAACTTAAAGATCCCTTAAGGATCACCTCCCACTAGACCATGTTGCTCAGACCCCTATCCAGCCCGGCCTTGAACACTTCCAGGGATGGAGTAGCCACATCTTCTCTGGACAGCCTGTTCCTGTGTCTCACCACCCTCACAGTAAAAGACTTCTTCCTAATATCTAATCTAATCTCCTCTCTTCCAGTTTAAAGCCATTTCCCCTTATCCTGTCACTGCATATCATTGTAAAATGTCTCTCTCTAGATTCCTTGCAGGCCTCCTTAGGTACTGGAAGACTGTTACAAGGTGTCCCCAGAGCTTTCTCTTCTCCAGGCTGAACAAGCTCAACTCACTCAGCCTGTCTCTATAAGAGAGGTGCTCCAGACCTCTGCTCATCTTTGTGGCCCTCTAGACTCGCTCAAGAAGCTTCACATCTTTTGTGTTGGGGAAACCAGAGCTGAACACAGTACTCCAGGTGGGGTCTTACAAGAGTAGAGCAGAGGGGCAGAATCACCTCTCTCGATTTGCTGGTCACACTTCTTTTGATGCAGTCCAGTGTATGGTTGGCT
Organism: Loriculus beryllinus; assembly: GCA_039877255.1. Classification (NCBI taxonomy): domain Eukaryota; kingdom Metazoa; phylum Chordata; class Aves; order Psittaciformes; family Psittacidae; genus Loriculus; species Loriculus beryllinus. Next base: position 3,983 of record JBCJKH010034774.1, read on the forward strand.
TTCTGGGATGCCAGCACACATTGCCAGCTCATGTTCAGCTTTTCCCCAAGTCTTTCAGTCAACATCATCCAGTGATGTGTTTGGAATGGTAATGTGTAGTGAGAATTTTTCTTTCAGTTTTCAGCATAAAAAAATCCAATTTTAGGCCTGTTACATTGGTGTGAGCCTCAAAAAATCTCTCGGCATTCTGTTCACGAATATATAAAGGTGAAGTCTGCTTCAGGATACAGGCTATCTTTCACCTTCTGAGTGGAAACCCTGTTTTCTGAAAGTCAAATGAAATTTTGGAGTTTGGAACGCAGATAGAATTTCAAGGATTTATAGGTTTTTTATATAACTATATACTTCTCAGCAAATTTTTCTATTTGAATACTCAGGAATAAAATAATAAACAGATATCTTGTGAGTTTTGTTATTATACACCTACCTGGTAAATCTCTCTGCTTACTTACACTATATCATCACTGCAAAGAATTTTCATTCATTAAAAGTGTATATTGAACTTATTGTAAATAAATATATATTATTGGAAAGGAGAATGTACAGATGACAATAATACTGTTGTTTAATATTCCATTATCTCTGGAATATGAGAAATTTATTGGATATTTCTGCTACAGTCTACATCAAAATGTTAAAAGCAAAACCTTACTGTGTATTGAGAAACAGGAATGCACAGTGAACCTAGCAATAAAAAACTGGTTTTTGTTGTTTTGTATTTAATTATAACTGGTATTTGTATTTAATTAAAACTGGTTTTTGTTGTGATGTATTTAATTATACAAAAGGAACACTTTCAGATTGGTCTGGTGCAGGACTAAGCACTAAGTTAGCTTGGTAGCTGTGAATGTCCTTAAATGTATAAATGTCATCATTTAAAAAAAAAACCTCAAACCTACATTTCTGCTATTTCTCCAATCTGAATTTCTGTGTCACAAATGATGTGTCGTTTGCACACAAAAATAATCAAGATTTTTGAAATAAATTCCTTTTAGCAAGCAAAAAGAGCTGTGAATTAGAAAATAACTCCTAAATGTCAGTAGATCTTTAGACATCAGTACTTCTTCCACACTAAAATATTTCTCAAAAATTAACTACTCATATGCCAAAAAAGGAGTAATAAATTACAACATTTGATGAAATTCTTCAGTACCTTATTATCTGTTGTTTTGATTTGTACTTTCAGTGCAATTTTTTTGATACAAAACTTTAAAGATAACATTTTTGCTTGAGTTAAAACAGGGAACAATGTATCTTTTCTTGTATTTCCATTGTTTATTTATATACAAATCCAGCAATATGCTTTAGAAAGGATATGTGAAAGCTAAATCCCTTCCCCTAAAGGAATCTATGCAAGGTTGTAAAGCTACCATGGATTTTTTTATGATCATCATTAGGTAGCTTTGAGAATCTCATTCAATAATTGCTGTTTCAAGTTATGGGATATTTAGTTGACTAAAAGCAGAGTTTAGTTTGTGTTGTGCTTGTCTCATAAATTTTATGCTAACTTGTTTTCATTAATCTACTCATTTATCTCTCTGGAAAAAATATCATAATGATTAAATATCATGACTAAGACATGTTTCTAGCTCTTATAATTGGAGAATATGTGGAGAGGGAAATAAAAATCACAGTGAAATGAAAATGACATAAATAATGCTAATGGACTCAATCATAAATCATAGTGAACAAGGTGTTACCTCTTCTTAAGATATTAATCTGTGAGTCTGCTATCATCACTATCAAAAGGTAGTAGTAGTTGTTATTATTATTACCTATTATTATTACTTCATTATTTTCACTGCAAAATGCAGAACTGATGTAGTTGTTCCTCTGATGTAATTTTTGCTCAAACTGGGGGAAAAAAAGCACTGAAACAGCTAAACAGGATAATAGTAAATAAATCTATCAACAACAGTTAAAACTTAATCAACTAAAATTGAAAAGTGTTAACTGGAGTTTAGTTTTGCTAAATAAGGGCAAAAGGAGAAGAAAAAGAAGAGTTTACTGTACCTATGTATGTCTCTTTTCCTGCTTCTTCCCATTTTATGAAAGCTTCTCAGGATCTAAGTACAAAACTGAGGACTTGGACTGGAAGTGCTTTAGGAAACTGCTTTCTATCAGTCAAGGTTCTGTTACACTTTTTGTGGTAGTATAATCCATATTTAATTGCAATACTAGATGTGATGTGGTCTCTTGGAAGGAGTGAAACAAAGAAGCACAGAGAAAAAGAATGAGGCAGAATGAGTCTGTAAAGAGGAAAGAGCTCAGAGATATCAGAATATGGTCATCATGTGGTTGCTAACTGAGAATTTAAGAAAGAAAAAAGCCAACTGGTAAACATAACCGATATTCTTAGTAGTACTAATAACAACAACAACAATAATAGTAATAAAAAGGATTAACTCTGAATGCATATCTGCAATTTCTATTTATATTGTGTAGATTATGTTCAAGGGTCATAGAATATGTGATAACATGGAAAACGCTTTATCTTCTTTTGCTAACATAAGCACTGTTACCTAGTACTCTTATATATATAAAAATAGACACATGTATACATATGCATAAAAATCCAAGTCCTCAGATGAAACTGAACTTGAATTTCTACACTGCTCCATCCCGAACAAATAATCTCACAGAATTTTGTAATACAACATTATGCAGAATGTTTTCTGGATGTCAGCTAGTAATAGAAGTACAGATTTGCAACTTATAGTCAGTGGTCTCAGCATATGAAACAAAAAAAATTCTGAAAACGCATTTCAGACAATCAAAAGCAAATTTTGTTTGTGTTTCAGCCCCATTTAGAGCATTCCCTGATGATTACATTCTGAAATAACCATAGACTTTAAGTATCTTACATCTTTTGATTTTCTTCAGAGGCAAGGTAAGACATGTTGTGAGAGGCTGAACTGAAATCAGACTGCGCACAGTCCATTGTCTCAAAGATTGGTGTGAGGAGCTAAGGTCCATTGTTTTGAAGATTGCTGTCCATTAGCTCAAGGATTGCTGACAGACATGCAGAATTGAAGAGCTGGCGGCAAGACCAGAAAAAGTAGATGCATGTGATCAGCCAGGAGTGTACAGTACATGAATTTAAGAACAGAGGTACATCACCGTACCACATAATAAAAGGGGTCTAAGGTAATCACTGGTGTGGCCACCCACTACCAAAGATGACTGGATCCTTGGTAACTCTCTGCACTCTGAATGCTTCCTTGCTTTCTATACTTTTTCACAATTTGCCCTATCACTATCATTTTATAATAATAATTTTTTTTAATAACAATTATCTTTTGGTAATAAACAAAATGACCAATTGTGATACTTGACCTTGTTTGCGTCTAAATTTCACCCTGAGGATCACAAACAAAGTATTTCCGACACTGGATTTTATCCAGTCAGACCTTGACACATGTAGTTCTGCATATACATGCATAAAGAATTCTCGATTCTTTTTAATTTTGCTATATGATCAAAACCAGGGAGAATATTACTGAAAAAAAAAAAATCCTTTAGTTATAAATAAACATGTACTTTCTGAAAAATTCCTATAGTGTCTACACAAATCATTATCGTTACTTTATATATAACACTTTTATGCTGAAAAATGAAAATTGGGTCCTAATTTTCCTTTCTGCACTTGCCTATAGGGAAAAAATACATGCTAGAAAACTTTTCAAAATGCATTCTAAGGAAAGGCTTTGATACATTAATGTAGGTCTGCATGTATTTAATATACAGAACATCTTTTTTGCTCTTGTAAGTGAGCAAAGAGGGTAATGTTGTGACTTACAGTTGCTAGGGAATAGAAAGCTCAGAATCAAAACCCAAGAACGGCAGAGGCTGTTTTGCAAACATGTTATTCAGATCTTAGTGTCTGATTTGTCTGTCTTAGATGATTGACAAAGACTTCTTTCAAATGTGGAATGGACTAGCTCTCATACATAAATTTTATTCATTACAGAAAGCATAAAAATAAAAATTCTTACATGTATTTTAATTATATAGTCAATACTATTTAATACACTGTTTTGTTTTTCTCCTGTTTTGTGGCCAAAGGAGAGAAACGTGTTGAATTGTTGTCATATGGCACGGTACGAAGAGTAGTTATTTTATGTCAACTTGATGAGACCCAAGTAGCATTATAGAGGTACTGTTATTAAGTCAAGATAGGGAGTAAAAATAAAATCTAAACACTAGCATGTTAGCGAACACCCAAGCAAACAAACAAACAAATACAAAAGCTAAAGTTCTACAAAATAAATACTGAGTTCCAGTTGCAATACACATATCTGCATTCAAATATGGCTCTGCCTTTCAGCATGACTTTTTTGTTTACCTGCTGCATAAGGATCATGTAGGCTAAAAATATTTGCAAAGCTAAGAATCATTCAGTGTGGTCTACTTGCTGCAGGATCTAAAACCCATGATCTATGAGGAAAAGAACTGCAGTTGTTTAATCTGGAGGAGATGGGACATGGACATGATGAAAGAAAGATGGAAAAATGAAAGAAATAAACCACTGCCCATTAATTCTTCTGAACAGGATAAGTAGTATCAGCCAGACTTAGGCCGAAGAAGATTTTTAATAAAGATAAAATTTCTAAAACTAAGAATAATTAAGCACTTTAATATACAGTCCAAGGGAGCCCACAGATTTTCGTTCTCTTAGAAACTACTAAGAACAAATTAGACAAGTTTCAGTTCCATCCAGACATGCCATTGATTCCTTGATACAGTTTTATAGCACAGATTCTGAGTACTATATAGCTCTGTTACGTATTATAACAGTTTCTTCTTGAGTTATTTGTCCATATATGCATGTTGATACCAATTAAGTAGTTTATAAACATCTGTAGCTTTGGTGAATATGACTTGTAACCAATAATGACAAAAGCAGAAACGATTTACCATCACAAATGTAAAACAGTGACACATTTTATTCTGTTCTGAATTTCTATTACTTTCCCTTTTCTCCAATTTTATCCTGTTTACTTAATTGCAGTAGATAGTGGCTTTCTGGAAAAAACTTATGCATGATTTCTATAACTAGTAAAAAGTGTGAGCAAACTGAGCTTCTGTCAGTAGTAGAAGCAGTAATTGTTAAGCTTCAGTGAAATTGTGTTCAAATTAAATAAAGGTTGTTGGAACTGACCTTTTTCCCGTTACAAAAGTAAAATGTTCAAATAGATTAAAATTAGACTGGTGAATCCTCAAGGTCAAAATATGTATCTGGCATGTGCTTTCAATTTGTACAATATTTCAGCCAATTTGTGACTGTTAGAAGAAAAGAGAAAAAAAAAACAATCAACAAACCATCAACAAGGAAAAACCCCAAAGTCTTTCTTTTTCCCGGTGTATTAAACTGAATATCTATTTCTTTGTTAAATAACGTATGTTTCTTTTTTCATCTGTGCATTTGCATAGATACTCATAACAGTATTGAAAAATAAATGTAAATTGTTTATGAAATTATTAAATTTTCTAGTTTTTAAAACTCTGCTATAGATGTTTAAACATATATTTCCTTTTTTTACTAAAAACTCTAAAAAGTACAGGTTCCATAGCCCAAGAAATAACATTTCTCTAACAAAAAAAAAAAAAAAAATTGGTTTACAAAGTGTTCATATATTTCTTCATGTACAGCAAGTATTAAAATGTACAGAGGTAGACTAACATTTGCATTCCACATCAGGGATAAAAATGGAAAGATAGAATCCTTAATAAAGACCACCTCATTAAAAATCAATTATGATTACACTCAGTATTGCACTAGAAACAGGAATGACCAAAGATATTTTTCTTTTGAAACTGAATATTATAATAGATTATTATAATAGATTTAAATACACTTCTATAAAATACGTTAGAGATAGAAACAAGCCAGATAGACTGAGAAAAACTCACTGTAAAGTCATCCTGCTGAAACTAACTTTGATAAGCTCTGGACCTTGATGGAGATGAAAGTAGTCCACAGACAGCATTTCAGCATCTCAAAAAACAGTGGACCCAAGACCTTTGACATCTCACTTCATCTTTTCTAATAAAGACTGAGGAACAATATGAGGGAGAAACTGCCAGGGATTGGATCTAACTATACTGTGAAAAAAATCAGGGCTTAGAGCTGTGAGTGTGTAAATTGATTGGGAATGACACTATAGATACACCAGATGCAGATGAGGTGATACTTACCCATAAAACATCAGCCACATCAGCCTGTGATTGTGCTCTGTCAAGCGAAAGAGACACATTGATACACACAATTTCCACCAAAGTCAAGGAATAACCGATCTGGCAAACAGAGGGAAGGTTAGAACCTTCCTAGTTCATGAACTTCTGACAACATTTGTGCCAGATAGGATTATGAAATTGGATCTAACAAAGAACAGCTCATCCAAAGGCCACACCCAAAATGTATTTGCATTGGAAACTTGGTGGCTCTTGTCAGACTTCTTATGAAATGGTGCTCAGATCACACACAGTCTCCTTGTGTTGAAAACCCTATAGGAGGTAGCAGAGACAAAACGTCTCATTTTGCTAGTATCCTGAGCTTTGCTCCATATTTCAAAACATCAAAGGTAATTTTAAGACTCTTCAGTTCACCTTGTTCTCCCAGAAAGACAAAAGATGGCAACACACGGTCTCCAGAGAAAAAGAATTGGCATTAGAGTGGAGCAAAGGAACTTTTCTGACATGTACACCCAAGCTGCAGGGTTGTAGGTCCCCCCTCACCTATTGCCCACCCCTGATGAATATTTTGCCCAGCGTTTGTATGGTTTGGACATTTGTCTCAAAAGCACATCTCCTGCCCTCCCGTCTTTCCCTCTATGGGGCTATAGCCCCAGGGTCAGTCTTGTTCTTTTTAGACTGACATTTTTGTAAAAGCAAGCCTTCAGAATTTACAAAAAAATCCCCTAAAACCCATTTCCAATTGTAATGAAAATATTATTTTTGTCTAACTCTAATTGAAGAATTATTTGTCTCAAGAGTGATTGATCTTGTGTCTGAATGTGTTTAGCAAACAAGTATTAAAAACCCTGATATTGCTGCTGGTACTCTAGATTTTTGTTATTCAGTATGGCAGTAATGCAAGTTAAACATAAATTCAGCATATGTATGCTTTTATTTAATTTTTTTGATGACAATCTGAAATATGACAAGTATCACAGACAAGGATTATCTGCTTCCATTGAAACACTATGTAAGAGTTGAAGCTCCAATTTTTAGCGTTGCTGGACATGTTCGTACACTTCAAAAAATCCATATGCTAACCTGAATATGAGCAAAAAATAATGTTATTTTCTTTATCTTTCATACCCCATTAGCATCTATTCATGCACCAATCTCTTACCCTTCAATTTAGGCTTTTCTGAAAGCTCTCCTTCTCTTCATTTTTTTTCACTTTATTCTTTCCACTGCCCAATGTAGTGCTTTCTTCTACTTCTAGATTCTTCACTCCCTAGATCTCTTATTTTATTGCCGATTTTTTCCCATAGTCTCACTGTTGACACTGACCAGAAAAGACCAGTTCCTGTAATCATGCAACCCTGTACTTTTTCTGAGTGATTGATGGGCGATAGGAAAGGAAATTCCCAGCTTAGGCACTGTTGTGCTCAGCCAGCAGCAAGAACCACGCAGCCATTTGCTCCCCCCTCCCCCCCTCCCCCCCCCCAATCACTTGAGGTTCACTGAAACACTATCTGAAGTTTCTTGGCTGCTTTATTTTGCTTTCTTAG
>JBCJKH010034777.1:0-28835 GCA_039877255.1 Loriculus beryllinus
CTGGGACTGTTTAGCCTGGAGAAGAGAAGGCTGCGTGGTGATCTCATAGCAGCCTTCCAGTATCTGAAGGGAACCTACAGGAATGCTGGGGAGGGACTCTTGATTAAGGACTGTAGTGACAGGACAAGGGGTAATGGGTTAAAACTTAAACAGGGGAAGTTTCAATTGGATGAGGAAGAAATTCTTTCCTATGAGGGTGGTGAGGCACTGGAATGGGTTGTCCAAGGAAGTGGTAAATACTCCATCCCTGGCAGTGCTCAAGGCAAGATTGCACAGAGCCCTGGGCAACATGGTGTAGTGTGAGGTGTCCCTGCCCATGGCTTGGAACTGTATGATCTTAAAGTCCTTTCCAACCCAAATCATGCTATGATCCTATGAAATAATTATTTCTGCCTGTAAGAAAATAGTGCAGAATTTTACTGGGTTCTTTGTACATGGAGGATTTTTCCTTACATCTGCCTTTATTGATGTTCACATCATATTAATGTTTGTGTAAGATATTAGAGATTTGATCCAACCCAAGCATGTTATTCGTTTGCAGATTCTCTCTCTTGTGGCTGTTATTTGTGAAGAAATGGTGGAGAATTGTATCAACTGCGGTGGACTTTATTTCTTTGAGTTCATAAGCTGTGCTGCCTTTCTTTTGAGCCTCCTGATCCTGTGTGTGTATTGCACTAATGCATATGAAGTATATGGGAAAGATAAAGTAGGGAATGCGGTAAGGATTTAATTTATTTTTATTTTTTTTAACAAGTCTTGTAAGTGCTGAAAGACTACTCTGGAGTAAAAAGGCTATGCAGAATGGATCGCCTTTTATTCTCTATTTAAAGGGTGGATTAAAGTAAATTATTTTTAAAGAATGAATCAACTTTGAGACTCCCTTTTATATTGATAACTTTTCCAAATTGTTGTGGGGGTTAACTGCAGGATTTTAGGACCTGTGTGGAAGTTTCTCACACAGACTAATACTACCGCATAGTCGTCACATCTACGCACATATACGGAGCACAGTTTAGTGCCAACATGATACTTGTAACTTGCCTGTTTATTTTCCTAATTGGTGTAGCCTAGCTCCTTTCTATAATAGTCACACTCATTACAGTTTATGCTCTTTTGTATTTCAGAAGACCCAACAGTGGCACAAAGGTGCTTTGTAATGTCAGTAAGAATATTGTACTGTTCTACGAGTGTCCCTTCCTATTTGTCTTCAGAGCAAACAGTAGGCTTTTTTATGTGAAGATACAGATAAGGGAGTGTAGTAAGAGATTTGAATGAGCACATTTACTTGCAGGTTTCTGATTTACCAGATGGGGAATAGTGGTTGACCTGAGTTTGAATTTGATTGTGAAAAAGGTTAGATCAAATGAATGGAGTTTTTGCAGAAGACAAAACCAGGGGCGTATCTAATGCAGGCTCTTTTAAATAGTTGTTAATGTTGAATGTTTTTTGGGATGTAGTTGTAAAATATATTTTTCTGAAGCTTATATTAACATGAGAGTTTCAAGGCATAAGTTCACTGGTGGTATTAACTCAGCTGCTGTTATGATGCTTGTTCTTTTTCAGGTTAGAATATCAACAATTCTATAACATTCATCTTTTTATATTTGCAGAACATTTGGCTTGTGTCAGCCATAGGTGTCTGTTTTCTGGTAGCAGCAACAGCACTTAGTGCGACCAGCTCTGAGTCTGCTGCTGGAAAAGCTGCATGCGTAAGTCTTCAAATTGCATGATTTACCTTGTATTTATCTTGTATGTCAATTTCTCTGCCCTCTAAACTTTATTCAATTTGCAGGGAAGAAACTGGGCAGGGAGCAGAACTCAGCACAGTGTGATTTTTCAGGAGGAATTAGCTATTTCAGACCTTCCAGAAACTTACCATAGCAAATCCAAACAGCAGGCATTTCTCAGGACTGCTGGAAAGCTCTGCATCCACTTGCAGCTCCTCAGCATTTGCAGCTTGCTTCTAGCTTCCTCAGGTCTCACTGCCTTGGCTCCATCAGTATTTTGATGTTGGCATCTCTCACAGCTTACTCAGTTCTCCCATCCCGTCTCTGAAATGCCTACTTTTCCCTCAATTGTCCTTCATAATTCCACCCCTCACAAAGTCAGCAAGAAACCATGTCTTTTGCCAGGCGTTATAAAGCGTATGTGGAGAATGCTGACTTGCAAAGGCTGCAGTAAGAGCAGCAGTTTCCTCAGTGCCAGAAATAGAAGAACAACAGGGCATGCATCTCTCAGCGAACACTGAAGAAGCTCAGGGCAAGGCACTGAAGAGGCTTTGGGATTTGGCACTTCTGTTGAATAACCTTAGAATTGTGAATGTGTGAGATTAAAAGATCAAATTTTGAGTTTTCTTCTTGAATGAGAAAAAATAAGTTAGAAAAGAAAGCGGAATAATTCTGTGCACAGACAGAAGGAGCTATTAGAGATACTCATTTCTGTGTAGTCATCTTCTGTGACGCTGATACATTCGCACCTAATGGTTTGAGTATAAAGTCTTCTAGGATTGTGTTCTGGGTTTGTGGTTATTTTTTTCTGGAGCTGGGAAAACAAAGACTATTGTGATTTAAGACTTACTAGTGTCAAATTGCTTTGGAGCAAACCAGTCATGTAAAATTAGAATAATGTATATGTTTCTTTCCTTGTTTGAAAGAAGCTGGTAAAACCAGCCTTCTCCTTACCACTATCTTGCCATGTCTAATAATGAAATATCATTAACAGAATGTCATTCCATCCCCCCCTTGCTAACCCAGTAAGGATTTGCTTAGGCTCTGCAGATCTGATGGCCCTTCACCTTCTGTGTGATACTCTTCCTCACATAATCCCATTAATCAGCAGCAGTCTCTTGGAGATAACCCTACCACAAGTGCCATGCTGCTTTAATAACTAATTTTGGCAGTAAGATTAATATACTTTTACTATAAGGGCTGTTTAGAACATATTGTAAGTTTCACACTTGATTAAGAAAATGAGAACTTAAGAAACTTTTGTATTAAGTGTGCTAGAATTATGATTTCTGATCTGAAACTCCTGATTTAAGGAGGACCGTAATCTTCTTATATAAGCATTATGAACGTATGGAAATAGTCCAGCAAATCTCTCCAAACAATGTTATAGTACTGTTAATGTTTACACATTTTAGAATCATCTGTTCCTTTCGCTTTCACAGGTGTTCGGATTTCTTGCAAGTACTGCATTTTTAGCTGAAAGTATTACAGACTACTTTCACCGTCGAAAACAACACATCGATGGACACTCTGAAAATCCTGCTCATGCTCCGGGTGCCACAGAAAATCAGCCATTAAATCAGCAAAGCTAACTTTCTGGAATTCATTCCCTTCCATTTTCCTTTTCTTCTTTTTTGTTTGGGTTTGTTTTTTTTTTTGGACTGGGGCAAACTAAAATGAGCTCTCAGTACACTGTAGGTAACAACTTTCGTCTCTTCATTCCAGTCTATTTGGTACGCATTGGTCATCGCAAATCTTGATAGATCCTTAGGTCAAGTAATGGCATCCTGAGCATCATGTTCTGAGGTAACTGGTCCTGCTACCTGTGCAGGTGACATAGACTAAAACCACTCATGTCTAAATAGAGTAGCTTACGGACAGTGATGTGCTGATCTGGTTTTGCTAGAGGAGACTAATCAAGGTTTATGTGTGATGCCTAAACCTTGATTATATCCTAAAGATATTTTCTCTATAAATGGACCAGATATTTCTGTTGAGTTATAAATTAGTATGGCAGAATTAATTAATTTTTATACTTACTGGTCCAACTGTGAAGGAAAAGAGATACCTAACTGGAGCCTTATAGCGATGCTTGTCCTTAAATGAGGGCTTTGGTTTTTACTATTCCTACATCTCAGTTAAGTCTGTGGAGATCAGTTTAATGGAATGGCATCTACACCGGTTTTATGGGGACGGAAACGTAATGGTGTATTAAGGAGGCAACATTGCACCCTATTATTGTCAAAGTTTGCACTTGCATGCCAGAATCTTCTTTCAGATTGTTTCAAAAGCTGTATAAGTTGCAGGAGGAAACTTGAAAAGCCAGCTGTGAGAGGAAAAAGGTGAAGAATAAGTATTTTCACAAACTTAACCCCAAAAGCAACGATCTGAACATCAGTGGGAATATTGTTATACATTGATAGTGGTGACTATAACTTCCCAGGTTAATACCATATGCAGCTTTCTCGTGCATAGATAATGGTAAGTTTCGCCAGGATGGCTATGGACCCCACCGTTTCCTTAGTTTATAAATATGGCACTAGTCTGAGACTTTTTGCTACTGATTAGCTCAGGTAGTAAACAGGGAAATAAACATTGTACCTTTGATTTGTCTTAAAAGCAACTGCAAGAAACACTACTGGTGCAACACGCGTCAGGCAAGTGACGGACGTATTGGGCCACATGTTGATGGCTGCAAAGGAAATGCTGTGATGAAAATGTATTTCTCAAATGTGTAAGTTCCTCACTTAAGAGGAAAGCTCTTCAGAAGTAGAGCAAATTGCTGTAAGCCAGGAGATGTTCTAAAATACCAAAGTAAATGAGAAAAGGGTAATTATGCAAAAACAATTCTTGTTTGAGTGCTTGTGTCATTTGCCGTGTCTTCCAGGCAGTAACTCCGTTTCATCAATACCCTAGTCTGACAAATTTATTCTCCTGTAACCTGCTGTGGCAGGATTGAGACTAAGTCCTCCAGAAATTGTCAGACTTCACTTCATAGAATTTCTTGCTTTGTGAAGAAGAACTCTTTAGGTAGGCCTTTTTATATTTTTTATTTATTTTTATTTTTATTTTGTTGTTGTCCATTTGCCCTAAAGCCTGACCTCATTCTGGGTGTACAGAGCTTGCTGTAGCTGCCTCTGAATCATAGAATCAGCTGGGTTGGAAAAGACCTTTAAGATCATCAAGTCCAACCATTACCCGAGGGCTGCCAAGACCACCACTAAACCATGTCACTAAGGGCCTCATCTACATGGTGTTTGAACACTTCCAGGGGTGGTGGTTTCACCACTGCCACGGGCAGCTTGTTCCAATGCCTGAGCACCCTCTCTATGGAGAAATTTTTCCTAATAGCCAACCTAAACTTCCCCTGGTGCAACTTGAGGCCATTCCCTCTTGTCCTAGTGCTTGTTACCCGAGAGAAGAGACCGACCCCACCTCACTGCAACCTCCTGTCAGGTAGTTGTAGAGAGCCATAAGGTCTCCCCTGAGCCTATTGTTCTCCAGACTAACCCCCTCCACTTCCCTCAGCCATTCCCCATCACACTCATGCTCCAGGCCCTTCACCAGCTCTGTTGCCCTTCTGTGGCTCCACTCCAGCACCTCAATGTCTCTTGTAGTGATGGGCCCAGAACCGAACACAGGATTTGAGGTGCAGGCTCACCTGAGTAAACTGAGTAGATTAGAGACGTTTGCAAGCAGTGTTACTGGTGATATGAAACTTGCCATAATGTCTCTGCTGCGACTTGCAGTGTCTTACTTTGGGGATTGTGTCCATATCTACGATTAACATTCTAAGATGGTGGTGTTTTTCCTATTTTTTTTGTTACTGACCAGGATTCTACTGAATTTGTTTCCACATCAAAATGTCTGTAGTCTCTAAATCTTGATCTGTAATTAAAAGCTGTAAATACAGTATGAATAATACTGTGCTGCTGGTATTTATTAAGCAGTGCAGCACAATGACAAGACTTTTAGCTTGAGGTAATTTTTCCCATGTTTTTCCTCAGCTTGAAAAGCTATGAATAAAGCTCTGGGTTGTGGTTGCCTTTCTGTAGACTCTTCCCTTCCTGAGTGTTTTGTTACCTCAGGAGGGGTTACCTTTGTTACCTGTATCTGTTCCTGAATTGGAGATACTGGTACCGTAAGGGATCTGCAGAGTCACCTTTCTGCCTTGGTCTCCCTATTTATGATATCTCTGCTGATACTTCAGGGAGAAACTGAAATACAAAGCAAGTTATTTTTATTAAAAAGTGCCACAAGCAGCTGGTGTCAGAAGAAGTGACTCTCAGATCTCCTGACCCCTGTAATCTGACTGTTAGGCCCTTTGAAACAAATACTGCCAACCTTTGCAGAATGGTTTGATGGATTCTCGTGCTACAGGTATGCTGGCATCCCTGGCATGTTGGGTTATTAGTGAGGGTAGTTTGGCATGTGTTTTGTTTTCACTTTTAGCTTTTCAAGCAGGTAGCCTATACCCATTCTCTCACCAACTAGCTGATCCATGAGATTTGAGGATCAGATTCCTTCTCTGACTGAAAAGGATCTAGGTGTTGCTATTGTCTAATGAAAGCAAGGAACAGCAGTCTTTGAGAAACTGATTAGTTGTTTTCCCTTGCGGCCCAGGAGCTTATGGACAGGAAGAGCCCTGCTGTTCTTTACAACAATACATATTGCTCCACTCCAGATACAGCCTGTCACATAGTAGTTAAATACTACAAGGAAGTCATATATTGGTTACAGGTTTAAGGAAATTGCAACATTGTGGTTTACAAACTAGTTGGTTAACAAAGCAGTTTCTGCACAGTGGTACTATTAATTTTAGGCTTTTAAGTACAAAGTGATTCTTAAGTTCTTCATGATCTATTTCAGAATAGTTGTGAAGCGGATTTGCCAATGTGTGTGCTGCTCTCTGCTTCTTGTGAGGTCATTTTTTTAACTGCTTCCTAAGATAAAGAAGCAAGTGTGTGTCTCTTCTGGCTTCTCTGCCCTCCCAGCTAGGTGGGGGAGACTTCCTTGCTGCAGTGGCTGAGCAGATGGGTCTCCTGCAGTATTGCATGTCCCTTTTGATGCATCTGGTGTCAGATCCAGGCTTTGAGCATCTGTCTTGTAATTGGCCTGATCCCAGAGAATGATGTTGGAGCTGGATTAAACATCGGGAGCTCTGTGTGTGTTGCACTGTGGATGGCTCTGACTTCTCCTGTGCTCTGTCAGCAAAGTGGTCTGTTTCCCAGCCTGCTTCTGATGAAATCAGCCTGTTTTATTTTAATTGCTTATGTTAAGGTAGCTGGTTTTGGCCAAAGTGGATCAGGAGAGCGGTGGGAGCTCTGGCAGAAGTGGTGTTACAAGCAGCTGTCCAATTTTCTTCTTCTATTTGCAAAGTAAACATCTCTGTACAGTCTGAACTGGTAGTAAAACCTGTGGGAAGAAGCAACTGGCCCAGTACATCTGTGTGGGGATTGTCTTCTGCAGCACTGTGCCTGGCAGTGGTGGTGTGAGCTTGCTCAGACACATTAAGAGCTTTCTTCTTTTCTAGCTGAGCCCATACAAAAGTATTCAAAGGCTCCGCAGCCACTTTCAGGCTCTGTTTTCAGTGCCTCGAAAATCGGTGAAGAAGTTTCTCCAGGACACGTGAGGACTTGTTAAGTGGCTGGACTGTGAGTGTCTGCTCTGAAAATCTGCACAGGTATTGTGCAGATTGTGAAGGTTAAATTTTGTGCGTGGCATTTAGCCCACATGAAAATCACAACGCCACCAGTGTCCTTTGGGTTCTGAACGTGTGAAGGAATTGTGCCTTAGTGCTTGCACTCCATGCCTAAAAATAGCAGGGAAGGGCTGTGGTCTGCTACAACTGAGTTCAACCTTTGTACCTGCTAACTTGAAAAAGCCGTGTGTTCTCTCACAATACTCAGCGCTGTACACAAGATGTTTTTGCATAATGGCCACCGTGGTGATCCTTGTTCACATTTGTGCAATAAAAATACCAAGCTTTCTAAGCTGAAGGGAAAGATGTAAAATTTTTTGAGAGGTTATATCAAATTGTAATGAATCAAGATGCTGGAAGTGCCTTTAAGATGGAAATTCATCTTTGTTTTAGTCTATTGCTGTAAACTTAAGCAGTTCTCTAGATATTAAATTTTATGCTGTTCAGAACTATCGCTTTTATTACCTTAGAGAATTTAAGTGTCTTTTTAACGATGATGAAATCAGGATGATAATATAGTGGGTTTATACATATAAAATTAAAATTTTATACAGTTTTGTTGCCAGTGTTGCCTTGAATAAAAATAACTTCAAAATGTGTAAGTATTTTTCCATTCTAAACCTTTTTAAATGTATTGCACTTTTTGTGATCTTGAGAACTTTCTAAAAGATTTTATTTTTTTTTTAATAAAATATTAGAAAATAACTTATGTTCCTCATTTCTGCTGCTGTGATTTGGTGTTACAATGTAGTTCTCCCAGAGCCATAGGAAATAACATCATTCTTTGTTCCTGGTTTGGAGGAAGGAGGTTGCATTGTGTTTGCCTGTTACTAGGGAAGAGGATCTGACTTGCAAAGGAGGGTATTCTCACTGCAAGTTTCCAAGAGGAAAGATCTCATGAGGTCAGTATTCCCTTTTACCACAGCGTCCGACCGAACTAGTTTGCCTTTACACCTACCATATCCTGTAGGTGACTCTGGAAGCATTATTTGAGTGCTGCTTTCCTATTGTCTTGGTTTCATGGAGCTGAAAAAAATAAAGTGGCAGATTTGTTAAAGGCAGGAGCACAAACTAGGAAAAGGTGTGAAAGGCAAATCAATTCTGCTGGTGTAGAAAAATGCGGGTGACCACATTACTTGGTTGAGGGGGAGCTGCTGATGCTTCATAAAATGTTTGTGTGTCAGTGGTAGGGGGAGAGGAAAAGAAAATAAACCTGCTTGCTTTCTGGCAGGGTAGCTTTTCTGTTTCATAATCCTACACATTGCTTATTACCTGGTGGTCATCTTGTAAACAGGAGGAGAGCGGCGCTTCCTTCATTTTTGGCACTGAAACTGGAGTGCCGTGGTATGTTTTTTCTTTATATCGTAACATTAAAGGTGAAACTGTCTCTTTGAAGTCGCCAGAGATGAGTATAACCGTAAGGATTCCTAAGGGAAAAAGGGAATGCTCACAGCATGAGAAATTAACTCAGAAGTCCTAAGAAAGATTAGTAACAATTTACTAATTTGGAGCATGACCACACAGTTCAAGCTGTGTTACTGCTCACATCGTGCCAACTCCTTCCTCAGGAGCATGACCTGAGTTACCATACTGTAACTGCTAGAACAGTGCAGCAGGGCAGAAGGTAGGCTGGTGGTCTGCAGCTTTCCCGTGTGAATGCACAGGCACCACGTCGTTGCTGCTGGCTGTGCATCCTCTTGTTCACCACGGGTCTGTGTTTCCTTGGTTTCGGGAGGGTTTTCTCCTTACCAGCCGCCGTGCTGTCCTGCGGGAACCGAGCAATGTTAACTACTTGGCGGGGTTTGGTGCTTGACCTCTCTCTGGATTCAGAATAGCTATTCTTTGTGTGCTAAAGGAAGCACAGGAAAGGCCAACGACGGCTTTTGCGTTCTGTTGCCACCGCTCACACAATGCGCTCCGAACAGAAACATGCCGAGAAGCTGCAGGAGAGAAGTTTGCCCACAAGAGGGCAAAGATGGTCCTGTGAGTGAAATTACTTGGCCTAGAGGACTCGCACCCTCTTTCTGCCTGCATTTTCAGAGGGGTTGAAGCCCCCTTGCCCTTTTTTGTCAATGTGGCTATAAATTAAACTGTGCGTTTTAGTGATACTGTTTCCAGTCTTGGATTATTTCTGAAAACGTAACCTGAGGTGTTTTGTTAATACAGTCAGATGAATACTGTCTCAAGGAGACACTTTATCTGATCACTTTGAAAGGGTTTTATTCCTTTTGTTCTGTAACCTGTCAAGGGATGTTTTTAAGAATTCAAGCCAACCTTCAGCTGCATGACTGCACCTGCACCTATAACACGGCACTGCAGCTTTGGAGATGTCTGTGGTCTGTGCTGCGCTGTGCTTTTCAGTGAAAGGTCTATGGATCATGTGTGGGAGAACAGAGGAATAGGGAGTACCTCAGCATTTTCTGGACTCTCTGGAACATAACTGAGAGAAGCTTATTATTCAAAAATGCACATTACACATGCTGGAAAAAAAATGAGGGTCCACGAGCAGCACTGCTGGCAGAGATAGCTGTAAAGCACATCACACAGGGCTTCTTGCCATTCCTGTCCTTTGCAGGCACCCCAGCGAAACTTGCTTTGACCAGTCTGTGTGTCCTGATCACTCACACAGTTTGTTTTTCATGATCTATTGTCTCATGTCTGAATATTAGAACAGCACTGGGAAAAGAAACCAGACCTGGCTGTTTTGAAGTTGGCAAGTCCTGAGGTGAGAGTCGGCTACGCAAGGAGGTGACAGTGTAAGCACCTTCTTCTGACTCCTGGGCTGCCTGGTGAGGACAACAACTATCCTGTCGGGTGTCTGTAGCTAGATGTGTGACACAACAGCATGTTGTTTTCTGCAGTGCCAAGTCTGGAGTGTACTTCAGAACTCTCTCTTTATTCCATATTTGTACATACTGAAAGCATAATATTAGAAAGACAAAACCACGACAACTTTTTGACTGCCATATGCCCTACCCTTGCATAGGTAGTGGTGGAATGTTGCTCAAAATAATGCGCTCTGCACTGTCTGCACTATGGCCTCCTTTTAATAGCTTCCTTTGCACCAGCTGTCGCCCTACCAAAAATATCAGTGCAGACACGATTCCAAAATCCCTGTTTATGTTGAGCTGTGGGTAAGGAAGGAACAGTTACTTAATTGTTCTGTGGTCTCTGCACACAACTAACCAAAGAGGTGGATCTGCTGCCCTGGTGTGAGCAGCAAGGCACCCTGACAGGCCCTCGTCACTTCTGTTTTATTGTTAACACCGCTTTCACTCTCCTATGCCTGTCTGCTCTGTTTCAAAAGGTGCAGAGCAGTGGTTATTGGTGCTCCGGTTAAAGCTCCGGTTCCCATTCTTGTACCCCAAATCCAAACTGAGCCTCCCTATCACTGCAACCCATAGACAGAGCTTTAGCCAAAGCTCTTGTTGCTGCTAGTGTCTTCAGCATCTGGGATAAAGTGGCTATGAAGGTCTACATTAGGGAGTACAATACAGCTCTAGAAACAGCTGCCTCATTCACATAAGCCTGTTTTCTGCCTCAAAGTCCTCTTGCTCAGAATGGCTTGTTTTATGAATGAGCATTTGTTGTTCTTTACTTGATGCAGGTCTTTTTTTTTTTTAATTGTAAATGCTTGTTTCTGGCAATTGTGCCTCTTATTTGAGGGTAACAAGGACATAATTATTCAGTTCTCATGTCTCACAGACTGCTGAGCATGAGGTATTAATGGAGTGCTTTGCTGCCACCATAGCTTAATAGCTACAGCTGCAGCATTGCGTTCTTGTTTGGCTCAGGTTCATGAAAAAGGAGGATGCAGATCATTAAGTTTTATGTTAAGAGTGATTTACCGATGTAGAAATAACAGCAAACTGTGCTAGATGGACAAAGCACTTCGATTTATAAGGAGTTATTACACCAGCAGGGCTGTGATTCGTACTTGTGGTGGTACAAACCCACCAGCATTGGTACAACTCATAAAACCCCCCAGTAATCTTAAGAAAAGCAAGTTGTGTTACTGTAATTGTGTGTGCTGGCAGGGCTGTACTGGGGGAAGGGGAGAAAATCATACCCTGCCCTCACAGCTAGCTAGCAGATGTAATAGAAGGAAACTCCAAAGGGATGATTTTGGCTAGCTACAGGCTTTGTAGTTGTATACAACACCTAGGCTGGTCTCCTCCCAGCCACCCACCTATCCCATTAGCTCTGTTAAATGCTGAGAGACAAGTGCTGGAGTTAAGAGGTGGGTTGTTGCCCCAGCTCCACATGGGAGAGGAAAATGGGTATCTATCTCCTCAGCCCTACCCTGAGATATTCCAGCTGGGAGGGCAACACAGACTGGCTGATGGAGGAAGAGGCACATCTAGAGGGTGAATCAGAGGTGAAGGGTAACTCCTGCACTCTTGAGGCACTGCTGCTGTGACTCACTCCCGCTCTCCTTTTTCTCTGAACACACAAGGGAGAAGGGCCGGATATTAGGATTAGTCCCATGCAAATAATCTCCAAGACACACTGTGCTTTTTCCCAGGGAGAATGGTATTTACTCCCTTTGGGCTGTAAAAATAGGTGCAGAATGAGTGCCGTCTCCAGTTTCCTCATCTGTCCCTGTATGCCTAAGGGTTAGGTGCCTCTCAGTCTACACTTGTCTTGGGCTTCTTTCCCAAGGTTTCTAGTATTGCTACTATTCCTCCTATGGCAAAAGGGCTCCTTGCACAAGTGCAAACATGTAAGAAAAGTGGTTCAGACATACTTAATTCAGCAATGACTCTATATTAGTAGTAGTCATCAGGCTTGGGGGTATTCACCCTTGTGGGGAGAAATGCCCCACTACTCTGCTTGGCTTACCATATCATCCACACACACCAGCTCCACTTCAAAAGTTGGCATATTCTTCCTGTCTTTCGGATAGCCACAGAAAAATGCAGGTGTTTCCTTCACCACCACACGTTATTTTTTTTCTACACATATGCACACATGCAAAGCAAAAAGCACTTAGTCTGTTCCTTGCTTCTGTGCTG
Organism: Loriculus beryllinus; assembly: GCA_039877255.1. Lineage (NCBI taxonomy): Eukaryota > Metazoa > Chordata > Aves > Psittaciformes > Psittacidae > Loriculus > Loriculus beryllinus. Next base: position 12,444 of record JBCJKH010034777.1, read on the forward strand.
TTCCCTCTTCTCCCCAGGTTTGCTGCACAGCTGCCTCTTGCCTTTGCGTGGTCCAGCCTGTGGGCACACCTCTCTGGTGTCATAGACAAGAAGGGCTCTGAAAGTGATGCACATGCCTCTGTACACCAGGCAGGGCTGAAATCATTTTAGGGCCAGTCAGAGTAACCTGGGGGCCTTGTGGCAGTATGTTGGCACGGGGACCTCTGTGCTTTCCGGTGTCACTTCACCCTGCTGCCTGAATTTCCTGTCACAGTGAGGAGAGCAGGGCTGCTGCTCTTCTACTAATGATTTAGAGGTCACAGTTTATTCCTTTCAAATGGTTGCTGTGTGCATTGCTGTTACTCAGGTTAGGTATAAAGAAGTTTTTTACTGTGAGAATGGTGAGGTGCTGGCACAGGTTCTCCAAAGAAGTGGTAAATGCTCCATCCCTGGCGGTGTTCAAGGCCAGGCTGGACAGAGCCTTTGTACGACATGGTCTAGTGTGAGGTATCCCTGCCCATGGCAGGGGGCTTGGAACTTGATGATCTTAAGGTCCAGCTCTAACGATTCTATGATTGTATGATTCTAGGTCTGTAAACATCTGAAGAGCATGATATCTAATCTGAAGAGATGAAATCTACACCATCTCAAGCATTTGGAATTTAGGTCAGTTCAAGCCAGGATTCACAAAAATGCACTTAATTGAAGTGATTTTATCTATGTCTTAATCTTCTGCTTCAAGGGCTGAGGGAGCTGGCAGACATCATTGCCAGGCCACTCCCAGTCATCTTTGAAAGGTTATGGCAATCAATCAGGTGTGCCTGAGACTGGAAGAAAGCAAATTGTCATCCCAGTCTTCAAAGATGAAAAGGAGGACCCTGCGAACACCAAGCCAGCCAGCCTCACCTCAGTCCCTGGAAAGGTGATGGAACGGCTCATCTTGGAGACCGTGTGGAAACCAATAGGGTGATCAGGAGTAGTCAGCATGGATTCACCAAAGGAAAATCATGATTTATCAACTTCATTGCCTTTTCAGATAGGACAACTGCCTGGGGGAAGAGCAGCAGATGTTGTCCACCTAGACTTCAGTAAGGCTTTTGATACTGTCTCCCATGACATCCTCATAGGAAAGCATTAGAAGTGTGGGCTGGATGAGTGGACAGTGAGGTAGATTGAGAGGCGGCTGAATTGCAAGTCTCAAAGGATTGTGGTCAGTGGCACAGAGTTTTGTTGGAAGCCTGTAATTAGTGGTGTCCCCCAAGGGTTGATACTGAGTCCAGTATTGTTTATCCTGTTCATCGATGACTTGGATGTAGGGACCGAGTGGCTCATCAGTAAGCGTGCTGACGATACGAAACTGGGAGGAGTGGCTGATACCCCAGGGCTCTGTTCTGTCATTCACAAGTATCTGGACAGGCTGGAGAGATGGCCAAAGAACCTTCTGAAATTCAATGAAGGGAAGTGCATGGCCCTGCACCTGCGGAGCAATAACCTCCTGCATCAGGACAGGCTGGGGGCTGACGGGCTGGAATGCAGCTCTGCAGAGAGAGACCTGGGAGTTCTGGTGAGCAGCAAGTTGTCCATGAGCCAAAAATTTGCCCTTGTGGCCAACAAGACCAATGGGCTGCGTCAGGAAAAGCACTGCCAGCAGGACAAAGGAGGTGATCCTCCTGCTCTACTCTATCTTGGTGATGTCTTACATGGAGGACTATGTCTCGTTCTGGGATCCCCAGTGCAAGAGAGACATGGAGCTCCTGCTGCAAATCCAGCAAAGGGCTACTAAAATGATTAAGGGTCTGAAGCATCTCTCCCACGAGGAAAGGCTGAGGAAGCTGAGCCTGTTCAGCCTGAGTAGATGACATTGCTTGAACAGGGAGATTGGACCAGATGACCCCTGAATGATTCTGTCCAACCTCAAGCATTCTGTGAAAAGCTGTGGTCTTCACAGCTGGCTCAAACGTAAGACATGCTCTGCTCAAACACAGAGAGCAAACCGGAGAGCCCATTACCACTTACCCAGCGACAAAACTGCTTTTGAAAATATTTCTCTTGTGCACCTTTTGGTAAAGCTGCAGTTCAGCAACATGCAAAACGCAGGTGCTGGTGGAGGTCATGTCATGTTCAGGAGGCGTTATGAGAACATCAACCTGGGGACGGCACAGTTAGCTGCTTGATCGGGAGACATCACGTAGCGCATCTACTCTGCACTGGCCCCTTGATTTTAGCTTCTTCATCTGCACTTTATGTTTTAGCTCTACCCTCCTTATTGCCCAACATCATCACCCCAAAAGCAAGGTCCTTCTCAGCCTCCTTGTTATGAGCCTTCCCTTTCACACTATTAACCGCTCCAGCACATAACAAGCAGCCACAATATCATGCCTTTGGCAATTCAATACTGGCTTCTCAAAGCCAAGCTTTCACAGTGCTAAGCCAGAACAACGTCGAAGATTTTGATGTCTAAATTCTGCCTCCATGTAAGACTGGAAGCTTCTCTTGGCAGCCACCTCACCCTTCAAGCAGGAAACTCCTGTTGTGCTGCAACTCCTTTTATTTCTTCTTCTTCTTTTTCCTAACTTCCAGGCTTCCAACCTGTGTGAAGTGCTGCTTCTGGGCATGGCCAGAAAGCTCCAATTTCACTGTCGGAGCAGCTCAGACAGAAGTTTGGCAGAGGGCAAAAAGCAGACATATTTTTTTTGCCAAGTGCCCCAAGGCAGAGGGGCTTGTCCAGGCAGGAGATGAAAGCTCATTTGATACTTAATAAACTGGCAAGTCATGAACTCAGTAAACCAGTGCAGATACGAGATAATAAGAGGATAAAGGTACTTCATCAGTTGTTTATATATATATACATTTTATGTAGGCTCCTGGCTGGTGGGAACCACTATACGTGTGTTATCCCTAGTAATAATACTTATCATACTGCTCAGGAGAAACCAGAGGCCAAGGCTGATAGACTCTGGGCTCAGGGACAGGCAGAACGGACACAAACTTTGGAGTAGCCAGCTGTGGGTGACTAGTGACCTCTAGAAGGGACAGGTGTAGGACAGGCCAACAGCACTTACTGCTTTTCCTGTTATTCAGCTATCTATGTGCTGGAAAAAAGGGATCATCCTTCTCCAGGAGAGGAAGATTACAAGCACCAGTGTGACTTTCTGACCTGCTTCCATGTAGCAAGCTTAAACGAGAGCTGCCTGTTCCCAGCAGGATGGCCTTGCAAGAGTGCAGCCCTGTACATCTGAAAGGTAATCCAAAGGTGTGGTGCCTGCACCCGCACTCCAGTCCAAACACTGAAACAGCCTGGACAGGAGAGTGGCCTAAGAACACCCTACAGCTTTGTGGTGAGAGCTCTCCTGCCACATGGGTGTAAAATCTCTGCTGACAGAAAGAGCAGGATGTGGGCCCTTCGCAGACCCTTTCTCTGGTACCCACTTCTTCCCATCTTGCACAACCAGCAGCACCTCATGGTTGCCAGTCCTATGCCAAGTTCATTGGTAGGGCTCAAAGATACCTAACCCCAGCTTTTCCTGGCTTTCAGATGACAGTCTAAAAGCAGATCTCTACTTTTGCCCCAGCTGAAGGGATGGCCAGCACACAGCCTCTCATGCTCAGCAGCAGTGTTGCGCCTCATGCTGTCTCCAAGAACAGTGGAGCTCCGAGCATTTTTAAGTTAAACAGGGCAGAACATGTGGAAACTTGATGCTGTGTTCCACAGCATCTAGGTCAGGTTTAGTGCATCCACCTGCAGCTTTAGTAACAGAAAAGAATCTCAGATACAAGGCATGAAATGCACATGGCAAGCAAGCAGAAGAGAGACTTTTCTATCACTTCAGGCAGGTCTGCCCTTCAAGTATCAACACTGACAGAAACTGTTGATACCTGCCAGCATTTCTCATAAGCTTTCTACTAACTTTTGCACCTCCTTTCTTGTATTCTGCTCTTTTTTGTTCTAGTAAGTTCCTAGTCCTCTTCCTTGGAGCACCACCCAACACCCCAGCTACTCCCACTCTTTCATTACAGGTTATCATTATCCAAGTGTCCTGCTATCCCCTCTATACCTGTAAGAGACTGGTGTGAAATGAGACTCCACTGTCCATTGTCCCACAGGTCGGTACGAGAAGCTAAGATGGAATTCCACCAATCCTTTGTCTCAAAGAATTGGTGCGAGGAATTGAAATGGGGCTTGTTTGTGTCTTAATTTCACTCTTGGGATCATGAATGAAATAGGGTCCAGCACCAAGGTTTTCTCCTGTCAGACCTTGACAATACCCATAGTGATTTGTTCCCAAAGTCTTTCAGGAGCAAAGAACCCATTCCTTCATAGTTCACACAATGCAAAACGTAACTGTTTCAGAGCAACAAAGTGTGCAAGCTGTCACCTAGCTGCAGTGCCTTCATCCAGAACTGTGATTCTCAAGCTTTTCAAAACTGAACTTCTTCTTTTAAAAAAGTTTAATTTCCCCTTCTCATCTTCCCAGTTTCTACCCAACAAAACCACTATTCACTCTCTAACTTATCTCAAGCAAAACCGTAAGCGTTTTATTGCTGTTGCTGTTCAGTGTGAAACAGTTTGCACCACCTATTTTCTTTCTCCCAACACGTAGATTTTGATTTTCAGTAAAACTGAACCCAAAACTCTACCTTTGTTGGCTCAAAGGGTATGTTACACTCATCTTGTAGCTGAAGAGGATGGAAGACCTTTGGGTGGGATAGTCAGAGATGAGCACATCAAAACACAAGGCAAGGCAACAGTTTTTCGGTGGCTCCTGCCTCTCATCCTACAGTTACAGGACTTATTCTGACACTCCTTAGAAAGTCACTGCTCTAGTAGAGGAAGGACAAAAATGAGCAAGACAACAATGTGATTCTCAAAGCCGTCACACCATCCCAATTGCAAACAGAGTTTATTTCTAAAACAGCTGGGATCTCGGATTTGACAAAGCTGCAGACAGACGGAGCTTGCAGAGAAAGATTGACACTGAAGGAAACTTCAAACACCTTTGCTGGCAGAGCTACAGTAGTGAGGTGCCAAAGTCCGTGCCAGATGGAGCTGCCATTCAAAGACCTCTGGCAGAGCTGGTGATACCAGCAAAACCTGTGCTTTCCTTGGTAGGCCTGTTTAACAAGGAGGCTTTGCAAGGAAGCGAGGAAGTTTTGGCAGTAGATATGTCAGTTTTCCAGCCTGAAAGCATTCTGCATTAAGAGCATCTGGTGTGTCTATGGACCCAGCCCTGTCTGTTGAAACAGCTAAAGCTGCAGGCATTCTTTAGGCCTATCAATAAGTACAAACCCTAAAAGGGGACTTACTTACCTTGATTCAGTACAAACAAGTGCACTTACAGCAAAACATATTCTTTGGATGATCACAGAGCACAGTTCAAAGATTCTTTGGTTATCAGACAGCATGAAATTCCCCTTAATTTTCTTTCCCCACTTGGTGACAAGTGCCAGAGTGATGTAGGAGACTGAAAAAGAGATGCTAGTGTAGTGATAGGAGAGGGCATGATTCCAGACTCTTCTTCAGAGCAAGCTCAGGCTCCAGCTCCAGTCCTTGCCACTGCACACTGCCACAGCAGCTCTGAGGTCTCAGCTGCATTCATGCTGTGTGTAGAAAAACACTGGTTTCCCAAGGATTGTTAAAAGGGGTTAAAGCTTGTAGGAAGATGCTTACTGTCTACCTGAGGTGATATCTGAGGAGGTGAAAGAGAAGTAGAGCACTTTCCTCTGGGGCAATAGAGGAGGTTCTATCCTTAAATATCTACCATGTCAGTTCAAATTAAAGCCAGAGCACTGGTTTCTAAAAAATTTAGTTAAGTCAAGTCAGTCCTGGCAGGAGAACTGGTGCTCAAGCACCCCTGTTGCAATAAAATACATCTAGAGATATATGTGTATGTACCTCTGCAGGTATTGTTACTCAAAGTACTCAAAATGAAGTCCTTGCTCACGCACATCTTTGGACCAGTCCTGTGCTGGCAGGGCAAGGAAGCCTGAACTATCACTGACTGCTGACAGCAGATTGCTAGCTGAAAAGGATGTCTCTTCTCTTAAGGCAGAACACCTATGAGGCATGCTCAATTCAGGTCGATTAGAAGAAAAAAGTAACTCATTTCTGATCAAACACAAAGTACATCATCTGAAGGGATGGGGCAGAAAAGCAGGCCAAAGTTGGACATTTTAAAGGAATAAAAAATAGTCAATATGAAATCAATAACATAATAAGTGCCTGATGCGTGGTTTTGTTTGAATAATTCTCTGTATTAATGACAAAGCAGTTTATCTTGGAATGAATATATGTTTTCATCCACAAACAGCAGACCTGTGGTTTCAAATTGTTTCCTGCTCTGTGTTGCTGTAAATAGGGCACTTATGAAAAGGAACAGCAAGAAGAACCACAGCAACTATGCACTGTGAAGAGGGGATCTCTACCCTTCTAGGTTATCTACTCAGTTACTACTGAGTTACTTACTCAAATTTTTTGACACTTTACCAGTTGGCCAGTTTTGAGGGTTTTTGTCAAAGAGTAAAGAAAAAAATCAAAGTAAAGATTAGCATGAAAGAAAATAAAAATCAGTTGGCAACAAACAGCAATGAGGCACAAAGAGCATTTTCTGAGAGGCCCATTAAATTGCACAGAATTTCTGACAAATAAGAAAACGCAGTGTAGCGCAGAAAATGCTTTTTTCCTACAGACTCGACCTGGGAAATTGTATGAATGCTGCAGAAACCTGCTGCACCATCATGCAGCTTTCCTGTCAGAAGAGACCGACTTCTAAGTACAAGTTCTACTTCACAGCTAGACATGGAAGGCGAAACACAAAGGAGCCTGTGCCTCCCTTTTTCCTACAAAGAATTTCCAGGTCACCAGAGATGGACTGCAAGAAGGGGAAAAAGACAAAGGTGCCAAGAAGGCGTAACTTCAAGGCAATACCAGGCTGGACCAAACTGTTCTACCTGTCCAGGCTCTGGGCAGTCTCCAAAAGCACGGATCCCAGCAGAGGCAGAGGAAGGGACAAACCATATGTAAGAGAGAGAAAGAAGCACACTGCTCCACTCACAATGGACTTTTCATAAACACTGTTAGACGCCAAAGAGAATAATTTATAGGAGATGCACAGATATTTTCTACAGAACAGGTCTTTCAAATACCCATTTAGAAATGAGTATTTGTGGAAACGAAAAAGAAAAAGATCCCACAAAACATTAGGCACATATTCCTGGGTATGTATTTTTCTGTATTTTGCAGAGGGAAGTTGACTTTTAATAACCTGTAAAACTTCATGGGGAAAAAGCCTGATTTCATCATGTCCTACTGGGGTTAGGAGGGACTGTTCACAGTGATGTATTCAAGTTGCAGTTCATAATTTCTGATGCTGGCTGATGTTAGAAAATGTCCACAGTTCTCACAGAAAGAGGTAACAAAGACTTGGGTCAGCTTATCCAGGCACAGATCAGTTTGTAACAGTTCCTTTGTTAAAGAAATCATCCTTGGAAGTTAAGAATCAGGTAGGAATTTGCAGGATTTCCCTTCTATAAACAGATGGAGGAAATCACAAGCATTTTTTCCATCCCTCCGAACGGAGAACCAAATGACTCTCCAGATGAGTTTTAAATGCTCTTATTACCAATAGCTAGAAGTGACCACAGCCCAGCTTGTGAGACAGAAATTGTCTTTCTATGTAAAGCTCATAAAAAGTGGGTTTTTCCATTATACACTTCTTGGGGGGTGGGGTGGGGGTGGTGGTGGTGGTGTGAAGCAGAGAGAGCAAAAAGGCTTTGGCTCACAACACTCTTTTGCGTAGGTATTCAGGTAGGTCTTCAAGGGCTACAGGCTGTCCAGGCTAGTAACAAAATACCTATGCTCTTTCCTCAGTAGTGGCAGCTCCTCTTTGGTATCCTGTTTCATAAGGCAGACGTCTTACAGTGATGAAGAAGTCATACAGATGCATCTTTGAAAAGAAAGACAGTGTCATTTGTGTTGCCACAAACAAATTAATCTACTTGATTAAAGAACACACATGAAACTTCTTGGTAGGGAGTGGGAGAGGGAGAAGAGGAAGCACTGGTACATTCACCACTTGCTAGAAGCAAGTTATTTTGACCTTGTAATTAGTTAACAGCTGTCAGTAGTTGTGATAATATGTCTGTGTTGACAGAAAATATGGAATTATTACTTTGTGAGTAATTCTGAATTACAAGCAACAGGATGTTAACAAAACCTTCCAGGCAGACACAGCCCTGTGTCAGAAAGCATAAATACTGATTTTGGGAAGCATTCCTGCAGTTACAAAGTGTGATACTTACTGGTTGACTGCGTGATGCATGAAACCTTGTAGGAAGACCATATGCTTAAAACACAAAGGATGGTAGCTAGGAACCCGAAAGTCTGGAGGAGAAACCAAACAAACCACAAATACATCAGGTGACACATATTCCATGAATATTCACCTATGTATTTTACAACGTTAACAGTCTCAAAAATGTGATTTTTTTTTTTTACTCCATTCTGCCAATAAAAATATAAGCATTTCTGTACTGTAATAAGCAGTTATGTCTTATCAAAACAACAACAGAAAGAGAGATGGAGGGTGTTATACAAGGTGGGGGGTGGGAAAGCTGGGCAGCAGCGTAGTCTCTCCTTGTAGACTTCTCACTAGGGTTCTGCAATAAAGAAAAGACTTTTTCTCACACCTCTGACTACAGTTCTTTTACTGCCTCATTCAAACAAGCCTTTCCCTGCCACCTGCCAGGTAAACAAGTCAGGTAAAACAAGTCTTCTAGTCTGTTTACATCATCAGGACTAAGTTTCTGAAAGCAATTCTTTATTCTGGAGGAGCTGTATTTCAGGTCCTGCTGCTGTGAAAATACTACTGCCCACACTCAGAAGTCATGCCTCTCTCTCTAAAGCCAACACAGGCAGAGAGTATCTTTCATAAGTCAGCCCAGAACCCCAGTGGCTTTTAGCTCAGGAGAAATGATCTTGAACAAGGCTCTGCTCAGGAGCAGGAGGTGTCAGAAGCTGAAGACTGGAGGGAAATCTTTTCAGTAACTTCTAGCTGCTGCAACAGCCATTTGTCAAAACGGAATTGTTTTAATTCTTTCCCTAAACACATTAGTTCCTATGAGTTAAAGCAGAGGGCCTTTGGTTTCAACTCTCTGACAGGACAAGTACCCACTTTAGTGGTGAGCCTGGAGTCTCACAACAAAATGTTTTTGTTGGCATTGCGTTACAGAGCATTCACTGAAATGAGCTAGAAGGTTGTTCACCCAACCAAGGCAAGTTTGTAAGAAAATTGTATTACAAGTAATAGATTTCTGATGTCCTACTTAATACATATGGCAATCAAAAAAGTGTCAGTCTTACCGCTCCAGCCACAAGTCCAGTCAAATTGTAACTCTTGGATGCTGCTACAATTGATGCAATGAGAAGCAGAATTGTACCGATTAGATAATGAAGAAACTCCTGTGAAGACAAGGACAGCCTGCATCAGAAGAGGAGCTGATTAGGAAAGCATTCTGATATGCCTCAGAATGAAAACAAGTTGGCAGAGGTTACTCACACCCAGAGGACAAAACATCAGTCAAAAGAAGAAAAAGAGGGAAAAGGAGTGCAAGAGGGAGTGGAAAGAGACGCACACCTTGTGAGTGGATTTTGTACCATACTGAATTTCTGTTCAAAAAAGATCAATCTTCAGGTCTGCTAATGTCACTGGAATAAGTTCTACTTACTGATATGGCAATCCTTTCATTTCAACGTGGTGCATTACTGAAGCATCAAGTACGCACCTTGAGACAGTTCTGAAGGAAGGCAGAAGCCTTAATGGCATATCTCTCTAGCCTATATGAAATGGCAATAAATAGCTAAAGTAGAAAACCAAATGCTCCTACTTCTGATAAGCTTAGAAAGTAAGCAGAGGATCTACTGCTGGATTTACTAGCAGCTTACATCAACCAAGACTGGAAGCAGAAGGGAAGCCATGAGAAGCACAACTACACAAACACTCATAACCAACACCTAAGTCTGCAAGGGTGGCTGCAGGAAACATGATGCCATGGGCTTTCCTGAGAGACCACTGAGGCCCCATGTGTAAGCTCCTCTCTAATGTGACAAGTACCAGTCCAGGAGTCAATTTTACCTTGTTATAAGCAAGAGTTATCTACGGATTTAGATTATGAATCCTCACAAAGCTTACGGCAACCAATATGTGTGTTCGCAAACTGAACATGGGTTGCTTCTTCTGCATGGTGGGGTGAGCAGGAGTGCTTCCTTTATCTGCATTGCACTACCAGCATGAGCCAAGCAAATGCCATGTATAAGGGAGAGGAGAGATTCTGTCCCTAAACAAATGAGAGAGAAAACAGTTCCAAAAGGAAATTGTCCAAGGAAATCCCAGTCTGTCATACCATAGCACAGTTTGCCTTTGCACGGGTGTTTATAAACAACTGAGGAGGATCTTTGCCATAAATTAGGCTATGAGACTGCAACTCATTTGTGACTTTGTTTCAGGTAAGTAAGAGCTCAACTCTTGCTTTTGCCAGAATAAATTATTTTCGTAAGGAGGCTTCCCCACCAGGTAGTAGGCAATTTAGGCATGCCATTGCCTCCTCACAGACACTAAATAGCACAGTGGACAGTGTACATAGACCATTATTTCAGAGGAATCCGAGGGATGGGCAAAGGTGCGAAAGATCCCTCAAAGGCAAAATTAGGTGGAGAACCAGCCCCTGGCACGACTGGGAGAGTGCCTCTTTGGAGAAATACTTCCCAGTTTTAAAAGCTGTCAGTGATGAACAACCTTTTGAACAACTGCAACTTTAACTACTGCAGATAGCACTCCCGACTGCAATGTGAAGACCCTGACAGGAAACTCGGCCAAACACTAACTGTAATTTCCCAGAGACTCTTACAGGTCTTCCTATCCTGTTCTAAAGATACTTATGTATGTGACTGAAAGGGAGGTCGGCTGTAAAAGAAAAGCAGTGCTCAAGCATCACATTCCATAAAGCTATCTGAAGCTGAGTAGGCCAAAACTGCAGAGCCTCAAACTGACTAGTGACTCTGGAACATTTAGGAATGATTAAACACACAACAAGAAACAAAAGCAGCCTTTGCATAGCCCTGTTACAGCAACACACACATTAAATGCTGCTTTCCAAAGCTGTCATTCATTGCTGCTTTCAATCCCTGCATCTGTATTATCTCTAAATAAAGAAGTACTTTCTAGATACAGATAGTGGTTGTACACATTTAATAAAATAAGAAGGGGTGCAAGTATAACCATATTCTTCAGCTAAAAAGAAAAGATTTATATTTCCCTTTGGGTAGCAGCGGAAGGATGGACAAACAGTTCTCTTAGATTTGTAAACAGCTTACGCAGCTTCCATTAAACACCATGCAACCACTTCCTGGATTTCAAACCCCCTCCATATCTCTCCAGTTGGCTTTCCCAATCCCTTTGGTCCTTCCTCTGTGGAGCTGACATGTTATTATGCACATAAGGGAGACATGTTCTACGGGGTTGTTAAAATCTGTTATCCCAGACTCTTCTGTTAGCTGACCTGACCCAAAGCTACTGAGGAAGTTCAGGTCCCACGTTTTCTGTGCTGCCTGTTAGTTCTCTGCTAAGATATGAGAGATGGATATGCAGGAGAAGTGGTAGGAACATCCTGCAGGATATCCCAGGAATACCCAGACTATGGAAATCAGGCTGAGGCTCCTATTTCTTGCTATTGCTCAGGTTACCTAAAACCATATCAAAAAGAGACACACTTGACTTAAATAGCACTCACAGACTATTTTGGGATGGGATGTAGTACATGAATTCTAATGCTATGTTTTAGTTGACTCTACAAATCTCTTAGCTACTATAAATAATCTGAGCTAGGATCCATCTGCTGAAGGCTTGATAATCATCAGCTTTTTTTCAATTGTCTCAGAATAACACTATTGCCTTTGCTGGAGTAAATCTGTATTGACACCTGTGTAAAGGAGGGCAGGATCAGATCCAAATCAGCTTCAAAAAATAACAATTGCAGCGTGTGCACAACTGAATATTAATAACAAAAGCAACAAAAGGATTTGCATAAAAGACAAAAAAGAATGATGTGGAAGACAGCCTATCATTGTGTTATAGCACAAGAAAATGGACTAAGTAATCAAGCCTTCAACCCGTAAGAGAGGGAAAGAACCCAGACCATCTAAGTGGCTTACCGCAAGTGGCCAGCTAACACAAGTGAGCTTCCTGTAGATTCTGAAGATATGGATAACATAGAAGAACAAAATCATAACCAAGTCACACATGGTCACAATCTGAAAGTAGCTGTACGCGCTGTAATCTGTCCATGGAGAATTATTCACACTGATAAATCCAACCACTAGTGCGATCTGAAAGACAAAAGGCACATTAAAGGTTTTTACAGTGGTGCCTCCGAGGGCTATGAAGATGGTTTTAAATGCAATAAAATGGCACTTATCTAATGTACAAATATCTAATGTAAATCGGAAGGTCCCAACAAAATGGGGGACAAAGTAAGGAGCATGGTGATAATGTTTTAAAAATTGCTGTTAAAATGAGCTATAACAACCAGTAAGAGTGGGGAAAGAGCCAACTGCTAGAAGGAAAGCAACAGTTTCAGTCTGAAGAATCCAACCTAAGAAGTCTCAGAGGAGCAGCACTGAATGCCTGCAGCTGTACCAATGGTTGAAGCATCTAAACCTCACGGACTTTCAGAAGGAAATCACTGAAAGCTGTGAAAATGAAAGTGCCCATGACCACAGGCACCTTTACTGCCAGCTAGTGAGATTACTCACAGGCAAATTGAGAGATCTGGATGCAACCAAATTAACAGTTTTACACTTCCTTTTCTACCACCTACTGAGAAGGAGAACAAGCAGACTATAAAGTAGTATGAGGGCAAATAACATGAACATTTGGAGGAACTGATTAATTTATCCCCCTCCCCCCCCCCCAATACAACAGCTATAAAGTTTTGATACTTTGGCACTGTCACAAAACAGCCATACAGCATTATTGTGTATCTTCTTTCTGTTTCAGGCTGCAAAGGACAGAAGCTATTTTATTTCACTTTTTAATCTAAAGCTACTTGTTTTACTGATCTTGCTGCTTCTCCAGCCTGGCTAGCCAGGGTGACAAAAATAAATCGACCCAGCACATACCCAAATATTTTCTTAGTACAGACTCTGTCGGTATTTTCAGCCACTGTCATTTTTAGTTCATCCAAAGGCAGCCAGAAGCAGTAATGATTCACATTTTAACTGTTTCGCTAAGACATTAAAAAACTGTCTGAGGAAGCCAGTACTTCAAGACTGCACCATCCTGTTCTGCACACTCATATTTCAAACTCCTAACCAACTACATCCATCATTGGAATAATTTCCTTAAGATTAAAAGGGAAAAACTCAACACCCAAACAACATAGCCTAGATTTTCCCTGTTGTAATGTTAACCAAGTTTCACTTGCTCAGTTCTGTGTGAACAGGCCAAACATACAGGGCAACCGAAAGCTCTATACAACCATAAAAATTTTGAAAGAAGAAATAAGATACAAGGCACCAAAGTAGTCAGTGAAGAATCTGCTCAGCTGCTAAGAACAGGGTAGAAAGGTAGATCGGAACAAATGTGCTTTCCATTTCAGATGTACTTTACAATTAATTCTGAAACCAATTAGTAAAGAACATCCCTTCTTTGATCTTATATGTGCTTCAACACACAAGTAGGAAGAAATCACTGCATGGCAAGAGATGGTATGTCTTTCACAGATCTCCTTTCTTGGCATAAATTTCACAACATGAGATTGATGTGCAATTCCTAAAGAGGGCTCTCTGATCAGAGGCACATAATGCTATTTCACAGGACCATATCAACAACTTTATATAAAGCTACACCGTGTTTGCCACACTATATTGCCTGTATGGCTAGCAGGTACAGTTTGAGTTTAAAACTCACCTATTGAAAAAAGAATGCTAACAAATGTAGGAAGTAGAGCCACATAATATTATTTGTCCTTTAAAAGTGACAAACACTAAAGTTCCCTCACCAGATGTTGGTTTCTCATGACATACTGGGAGATGACTGTGGGATTTTTTCCCCTACAATTCCCAGAATGTTCCCAGAGAACTTCAAAGATTAAATGATTAATATGTAACTGTCTGGGATGCAAGTTCAACATATATCTTAGAAGTCAGTTTGTAGCACACACAGAGAGAGATAGGAAACAAATGAACAGCAAATCACTAAAATGATCAAATATTATGAGCGTTGTTTATGTATCCATGCTCAGGGGAGCAGGTTAATACATCTTGAAAATAAAAACCAGAGGCACAAAAAAAATCAGGGCACTGCCATTTCCATTTCCATACAGTATTTCACAGGCTGTGAGAGCAGCAGACATGCATTCCCATAGCCAGCAAGCCAGTCAGACCAGAAGTACAGGTCAAGTGATGGTCAGTCTCATTAGAATATTTGAATGTGCTCCACAAAATATATCCAGGCTTCAGACCTGCATTACAAAAGGGGTGAGGGACACATTGCAGGACACTACTATCTATGTGTTTTCTCATTTCTGAAAAGCAAAACAAGCATCAATCATCTCCATGGAGGGATTTTTGATTTAAATGAAGTATTTACTCTGTTTCACAGAAATCAGTTGGCTTAAACTAATTCACTTCTTGATTTCCCATTGGACCAAATATTTGAAGTGCATCATGAATTGTGTTTACAAATGCTGAAACTATGGCACAGTGAAGCCAATATGAGCTAAAGGCAGTCAGCAATTGCCAGGAGGTACTCAAGACCTTACCAGATGGAACAGGCATCATAAAGGGAAGATGGCAAGAGCCTGCATTCTCTTCTCTATTTTGAGCTGGAGGCAAGGCAACCACATCCTCTGCGACACGCCTGTGGAAAATGTTGGCTCTTGAATAGCACTGACATAAGCTCTCCAGCCTAAACTCCATTCTGTTTTGTAGTGAGAACAGCTCTATCAAAAACAAAACATAATTTACTCTTTTTTATCGTCTACAAACTTGCTGAGGGTGCAAGGCCATCCACCATGTGCCAGTAAATATGGAAGAGCCTTGGCCAAGCCAGCAAGTTCAAAGCAGCTCCAAGGAAGGGGCAAGCAGAAGTGCATGCCCACCAGTCAATAGATTACAGATACAACTGTCCACACTAGTGCCCTGAGGGCAATGAAGGAACCATAACACAAGAAAGGACTTTTTTGCTCTCTGTGTGCCCACAGGCCAGCTGGCACCACTAAGCGTTTTTTGACCATGTGGTAGAAAGCTGTAGTTTGTCAGACAGCAGAACAATTTTATAACTCAGGAATCAATTTGTGCAAGTGCTTTGTATTATCTTTTTTCTACAGTCCTGCTCTAATGGATGCAATAAATAACACTCTGGCTTTATTGCCAATACTTAATTCTTTTGCAGCATTTGGAGAGAGCTAAATGTTCCTCAGACACAGTCACCTGCACAAACATAAATCCAACATGATCTCCAATATTGACAGGAACCTACTCTAAAGGAAAGCCTAATGCTCTGAGCACTACAGACACATTTCTAGAGACAAACACCAACAAAACAAGGGAGTAATTGAATGCCACCGGCTCTAAAATTCTGACCCCAGTTTTGTAACCACCTTACAGTTTGATACTTCAGGGAATCGTGGATTTTGCTGCTTCAGCTCCCCCATTTGCCAAATGACAACAAATAAAGACTTCACATGCATTGCATAAAGTTTTTTCACCTTCAAAACACTTCAGATATGTAAAATAAGGCAAAGATGTTCAGCACCACTAATATGCATCTAGGTCAAGGTGACTTTTCCTTCATAGTGTGAGCTAACACAGTAGGAAAAGGTTAGTCTTTGAGAGCTGCTTTTTCAGTGATTTGTTGCCATTCACTACACAAGACAAACAACAATGAGAGCCCTGGCTCACTGTAAAGATGGGAATTGCTATTTATTTCCTAATAACTGTCACTTACTTATTTACAATAGGCTTTGTTATCATGTGCCACAAAACCCCCACAATGCACAAGATATTGCAATAATCTTTAATGCAAAGGATACTTTACAATTCGTGCTCTTGACCATTCTTGACTGTTCTGTAACACACAGCATCACTCACCCATATCTTTCACATCTCTATTAATGACTGAGAAGTAAGGGTGACCGTTTCCCACTGTGCCTATACAACACCCCATGCAGTGGGGATGTACTGGGTGTAGTTGGGATAGACTTAACTGCCTTCACAGCTGCTCACAAGTCACTGTGCTTTGCATTTGTGGTTAAAACAATGTTGATAACACATCAATCTTTTGGCTGCTGACTCCAACAGCTTGAACAGACACCAGAAAAAAAAAAAGAGTGCCCCAAACTGAAGGGATTTAAATGCAT
>JBCJKH010034787.1:0-26567 GCA_039877255.1 Loriculus beryllinus
AGGTGTCCCTGCTCATGGCAGGGGGTTTGGAACTAGATGATCTTAAGGTCCTTTCCAACCCTAACTATTCTATGATTTTATGATTCTATAAGGGATTTTAAATGCTTAAAAATGAAGTTAGGGTGAAAACCTTGCTCCCACTAACTCACTGGTAGTATAATCATTGACTTAATTGGACCAAGGCTCTATCATCTGTAATCCATTATTAATATTTAATTTACTTTGACACCAAATCTTGGTTATCAGTTTACTTCACAACTTTTCTTATTTTTCCAGCAGTGAGATAAATGTTTTCCTTGTCGATGTCACTAAAATATTAGATAGGTCTCAGGAGAGCTACTGAAAGAAGTTCTTGAGGCTAACACTATTTTATTAACCATTAGACTTTGATAATTTACTTCATTTTTATTTTGTGAAGTGATTTCTGAACTACCTGTGCAAAATCCACTTTGCACTTACTGGTTGTCCTCTAAAAGTGGTTGTATGAAAATGCAATAAATAAGGTGTTTTGCAAGCATGTCATTAAATCAAGTTTCAATTTTCAGTATTTCTTTTCAAAATGTCAACATTTTAAAAACTGATATCTGATTTCTAGAAATCACTTATCCATTTGTTCTGCATTATTATTAGTCATCTTGATGATATATTTGTATTTGAAAATATATATCTTTCAAAATTGAGTAGAAATGGAAATATATCTCAAAAAATAAGTTGATAGTATGCTGTGATTTAGTTGTCCCAAGAGCTCATGTGGGAAATAAAATGCTGGAAATTTTATTGTATTCTGTAGTAGCTGGCAGTGAATTTAAAAATACACAGTTTGAAAACCACTTATGTATTTTTGTCCACTACTTAATTATTTGTCAAGCTGTTGCCACTTTGAAGTTAACTGTTTTTCATTCTTCTGTGGTGTCATTACATTTTTTATTTGGTCACCCCTCAAACTCCTAATGTATTTGTCTTCACACTGTCTCTCTGAGGGAGAGAAATTTCAATAATCTTCTTTTTACAGTTGCAAACCAATACTCAGAGCACAGATTAGCCCAAAAGGAAGCTCTGGGTTAATACTCTTCACTATACTATGCCTTCATGGTGATCCTGACAGTCAGCACTTCTTTTTTTCTCTCCTTCATCCTTTATTCTATCTCCTCTGTCAGTTTATACTAGGATAACATGAAGGTATAAAAAGCAGCAAGCAGCCCATTATGCAGCATAAATATTTAACTTAAAATTGCCTTTCCCACTTAACTTTTTCGTCTTTAAGGACAGAAATAAAAAGAGATTCAGGAAAATGAAGTAGCTAAATAATTACATATAGAGGGAAGCCACAAGTGATACGAAAGAAAAAAAGGCACATGAAGAGAAATTTAAGATAGAGCAAACGAGAGTAAAACAGGTAGAGAAAGAGGAAAGCAGGAGAAGTGTGGTGAGGGACCCTCACAGTAAAGAACTTCCTTCTTGAATCTAAGGATATATTCCTTTAAGTTTATCTTTCACCCTCGTCTTCTGGCTTCAGAGATAGATTCAAAAGAAAAAGAGTTCAATAATTAAGCCTTGCATCATGTCCATGTGTCATGGACTACCATTTAAAAAGTTATTTACTGTTCCTACTCAAGGCTCTTCAGACCGATAAAATTGTTCCTACTCATATTGGAAAGCAAATTAAAAACAAAGAAAAAAATACAAGAAAAGTAGTAATTACCCATGAATGTAGTACCTTAGGCCAGGGACCCAGAACATAAAGCTGTGTCAGCAGGTTGCCATACTGTTAGTGCTTTGGGAACGATCATAATTTGTAATAATAATGTAATAAGTAAAGATAACATGAAGGCAGAAGAATTAAAGGAGAGCACTCAGCACACATAAGGCATGCTATATCTACCAAATTCCCAATGCAGCTGCTTCAGGGATACTAAGCTTCATGTAGACAGCTGCATCCCCTTGTTGCCATCTGTGACTTGCATCTCTGGTGCTACTACTCATAACAATCTGCATATTTGCAAAGGCCTAACCCTCCATCAACAGAGTATATCTGCTCCCACACCTGCTAGCAGAGAGCATGGGTAGCACCCAATCCATAGGATAAATGGGCTTTCCTGAGATTTAATCAGCTGCTAACTAATCCTAGGAGTGAGGGCTACAGAGAGGAATGTCTTGCCAGCTGAGGCATCAGATGGGAACACAGAGCAGGCATTAAGTTATCAGTTTTATTAGACAACACTAATCTCATTGGTACAGATTTGTTAATTACACTTCAGGAGAAAGTTTTATTATGAATGTTGTGTTGGGAATCTGAAGTGGGTCAAATTTTAAAGGTAGATCAACCTAAATCAATCCAAATCAAAGATGGGCCAACCTTTTTGTGAGTGTTCCCAGAATTCCTGGAGGACTGATTTCCAAAAAGCTGTCTTATTGGAGCACAGGAACTTAAATAAATATAGTGAAGTAGGTCAGAAACAGATGATTTATAAACAAATTTCTCGTGTGACCCAGATGACATTATTGGGTGGACCTTCCTTCAGTTTCACCCTCAGTCCTGAATCTCAGAGAAACCTTATCAGGTTTCAACAAATGCCACTGTGTCCCCTTGCTCCCCCAAAAAAAGACTTTTTCATCACAGTTAAAGTCCTCTGAGATGTCTGCTCCCAGTTCTTCTTGGATATCCCCTCATTCTCTGCTTTTGCTGTTAGTCTCTGACTTTCTCACTTGCACATCATAACTCACTCCTGTGGTTTTTCAGCGGCTTTCCCAAACCTTTGAAGGCTGCCCATAACCTGGTACAGCAACCAGGACAAGGGAAGTGTAAGTGGGTAGCCTTCTGTCATAGTTCAGTGGTGCTGGTTCAATGTGCTGGTTTTACATGACCGTGTGTAAACAGGTAACTAAACTAACAGGACAGTTAACATTGTTGGCAGTGTGAATTAAAAAGAAAAAGTTAATGTTCCCATCATTTTTCTAATCATACCAGTAATACACCTTGCTATTGTGGGCCCAACTCTAATCCTGTAGGAATGGAAGTCAAGCAAAACATGACATGTTACTACCAAATAAAATATGTCTGCTTTAGTTATTGCAGGTAAACCCAGTCAGAGTTGATTGATAGGTTACATTTCACAGTGGCTGTATGCATGAAATATGTGAGATGATCAGGCTCTAAAATACCAATTCAAACCAGTTAAGCATCATGCTCTCAAACTCTGTTAGTCATGCCAATAATAAAAAAAAAAAAAAGGAAAAAAAAAAGAAAAAAAGAAAAAAAAGAAAAAATCAACATCATGGAAATGTTGTAATCAACCTTGCCATAACATGGCCATACAGAGAGCTCTATGCCCATGTGTGATGCATCAATGGACTCAGGAGTACAGCACAGCTGTTTTCAGAGCCTTGGAGCAGCACTAAACAGGACGAGAGGACACAAATTGCAAGAATTTTGAGATCTATTAAGGCTGCAGATCTCAAAGAGGGAAAGGCTGGATCAGAAGTCCTGAAGAGGTCCTATTCTCCTAGGATGAATAATATGAGCAGCTCTGAAAGATACTTCTTAAATGAATGTCTAGTGCAAAGCATCATCCCTGAATGTTGCTTGTCCAGGCTCGTCTGGCAGATCAAACAACACAAATATGAGTTCCTTGCAGATCTAATTTGTTTGCTTACCTGGGAACAAAAGTCTGGCCTTGATTTTCAACGGCATTTCATCAATTTAACTTCAGAGGCTGGAAATGCTATTGTTTGAGAAAGCCATCAGCTGAAGCAAGTGCAACATCTTACTTGCAGTCCAGCCTTTCTATCAATGCAGCATTTTAGCCTAAGACCTGATTAGGATTCTTTTAGGGTAATTGGACATAGTAAGCTTATAGAATAGCACTAAGCCAGTACAATTTGAAGAGGCTCTTAGAAGAGATCTAGCCTCTTAATGACATATGGTCAAAAAGTTACTTTGAAAACCAAGAAGTCTTTCTGCCTTCATTTTTCAGGTCTGCAGATTTTTTGGATGAACCTGGGGTTGTAGCTCTTAGACTTTATTCTAAAGATAGCATAAGAGGAACAGAGCCTTTGAATACTGTCTTTGGTAAAAATGGCGTATTGGAGCAATGAACACATCATTTCAATACCTGGTACTACTGTACTTTACTGCTTAATGTTATTTAAGCTACTGATAAAAGATTGCTTGATCTCAATGATTAATTTCTAATACATAGTAGCTAATATGGATAATAACTATAATTTAAATCACCATTGGAGTAAAACAGTCTTAGAATATATAATGTAAAGTGCAGAATTATTGGAAAAAACAGGGTAGATAAGAAAAAATAATTTGGATCTTCTTGAGGGTAGACACCATTGATATTTTAGGGAGGAGCAACCGTGAGACAATGAGTATTATTAATACTGGTCACATTAGAAAGTATGATCAGAGTCTTATTTTTATGCAGGAATGGCTATGTACAGTATTGTCTATTTGGAAATTATAATCCTAAGTAATATTTATTTCATTGAAGATTTCCCACCCAAATTAAATAGCAGAAGCAGGAAGTTCTGGTGAGAGAAAGGTACAACAAATCCAGAAACCAAGGCAGTGGTTTTGGAGAAATATGGAATTTCCATGCCTACGTTATCAATCATAATCTTAGAAAACCTTAGCTTTATGGGAAAATACTATTTCATTTCATATAAGAAGCCCAAAATATATTCTACTTTATAGCTCTTGACAAAAACAGGTGACGAACTCATCCAGAGCTGTATTACAATACAGCCTACAGCATGAAAGGCAAAGCAGAGCGCAATCTGCTGTTTTAATTACATGCTCGGAGCAAATGCAATATCTGCAGATTTAATAAACATTGACCCTTTAACTGAATGTGTCCTACAAACACATTAATGCCATCTGGGAAATAATCCAATGAAATAATCCAATCATACCAACAGGGAATGACTGTTAGATTGGTAAGTGAGTGGTCATATACTTTGGGCTGCAGCAGGCTGTTCCCTATTAGCTTGTTGCCAGAGCTGTGCACCTTTCATAAGATCTTTCATCTTTTAAAAGCAGCTTGAAAAAACAGTTGTCATGAAATGAGTCAAACTAGCATCATTGTAAAATTAAATTAAGTCCTCTTGGGTTACACAGACATTAGTTGGCAGGAAAAAATGAAAACTGAAATTCTCTTTGAAAGAGAATTTCACGTCTTGTACCACAGAGGTGCTTTTTTTTTTTCTGCCCCAGCAAAAGGAAGCTGATATTGCTTTTGTGTGTCTTTTCTTTAGTAAATCTGAGGCAGGGGGCTGTGGTTAGAAAGAAAAAATAAATTCAATTGAGGAGACTCTACAGAAAATTGGGTGAATCCAGAAGATCTCCCAACTGCCTGGAAGTACCCAGGCATTCTCAGAAATTAAGGCTACCTGCTTATCACCTTTGAGACTCAGAAAACATACTGTCCAGCAAACAGAAATGAATATGCTCTCTCCATTACTACACTCATGTTTATTGCCAACAGTTACGACAAAATCACAACGAAAGATTCAAAACCTTCTAATTTTGATGTTACATTGGGATGCAAACTTATAACTAGCTTATATCTTGTGGCTAGGTAAAATCTCTCTGGATCAGCAAGTTCTGACCATACTAATATTGGTGATTGTATTGATTTAGAACCGCTGCATCCTGATAGTTATTGGGAATTTCTGAAGGGGAGAAGACGAGTTATATAGCTGCCAATATACATCTGCTGGCATAAAGCTGGCAAAAAAAAAAAAAAAAAGAGAAGACAAGGACAGATGAGTAAGAGATTTGTTCAAGGTTGGGGAAAGAAATCTTGTATTTCTATTTCCTGCCCAAACATTCTATTAATTCTTCCTATAATAGCATATTTTTAAATTGCATGTATATGTCTCTATCTACTGGCCCATGCAACTTCTTACTTTATGTGGATTGTCTTCAAGGAGAAAAACTGAGCTCAGACTTCAGTAATTCTAGTCACAGCAACTGGGGGCTGCTAGCAAAGTTTCCATTCATGCTAGGTTTTTGGTTTGCTTGTTTAAATGTTGATTCTAGAAACCAAAAATTGTGCAATTAATTCCTGTGTGATCTCAGGCAACAAGTAGAAGGTAATACTTTGGTATTCATTTCAACCCTTAAAAAGCAAGGGCTGTCATGAAAGTCAAATACTCATCAGCAAAGTCCAAAATGTGAAGGAGTATTTTATTCCTACTAACTTCATCAGAAACTCAGTGTGGGAAATGGCCACATGTAAGACGCAAGAGGACCTCTTACAATTTAAAATCCCAGACCTAATTTGGCAACAACATTGCAGTGATAAATCCCTTTTTTTTTTGGAATTTGTAACTGCATAGTATCTATAGATACTAAGCTTTAAAGGAAATCAAATTGTTGCATGTTGAAAAAATCCAGCTACAGGAATTATTTTAAATTTTTTACTTCTTTTTATTTTTCACCTTCATTTGAATGATTTCTGTGTGTGGATTTTACTTATGAGCATCTTGGAATATTTTGGTTTTGCTCTATCTTCTATAAGAAACTTACACCGAATTTCACACACTGCCTCAGAGTCATGGTGTTCTGTGCAATTAATACAGAACAATAATTTGTTATTTCAGACCAACACTGTTTTCCATTCCTTTTTTTTTTTTTTTTTTTATTTCCTCAAAATCAGGTCAAGCAGTCTGCATTCCTGATAGGTCAAATATTAGTGGTAGCCATGCCATTCTCTTCATACCTAAAATCTAACCATATTTACACCTAAGAGAAACAGAAGGTAGATTCTGACTGAGACTCTGTCTGCACACAAAGGCATAATGAACATCGGAAATTAACCTAGGTATTCCTTATATGGGCTATTCCTATATGCACATGAGGGGCGATATGTATAACTTACTGTACGAGATTAAAGGTTTACCCAGAAGTGTAACACCTCTTTGACAGTGGCCAATAGCAGATATCTTAGTAGCAATGTACAAATGGAGGCAGAATATGCCAACACTTGCACAATATTTTTTCAATCTCTGGTGACTAGTGGTTCAGCAAATTCCTGAATAAGAGGTATTATCTTTATGCATACAGTATCTGGGGGATTTGCCTTCCTTTAATTAGCTTTCTGAACTGCTGTACAATTTTAATATCAAAATAACCTGTGGGAAAGAGTTTCACAGTATAACTAATTTTGTTCATTTTCAACCTACCCCTCAAAGATATAATTTGAGCTCTCTCAAGCTTTTGTAGAAAAAAAAGTCATTGACCGTTTACCTTCTCCGGGCCATAATACCTGTACAAAATTAAGTTGTCTCTCCCTAGCTGAACAGTCCTGAACAACTTAGCTATTCCTCTTACGCAAGCCTTTTCATCTCTTTGATCACTGCTATTGTCCTTCCTTGAACCTTTTCTAGTTCTGCTCTATACCTTCTGGGGATGAGATAGGAGAGAAGACCAAAAGCTTAGCACAGTATTTAGAAGTGAACATAGCTTGACATGCTGTTTAGCTCTCTATTCCTGCAGTAATAATTTCCTGCTCTTTTATTTAGTTGGTTAGTTTTTGCTGTGGCAGTACAGGGACATATCAAAGCAAGAGGTATGGAAATAGAGGTAAAATGTTTATCAGAACAAATTGAAAAAAAAAAAAAAGACTGACTGATTTTTGGCATGCATTTTGCAATGCTGAAGAACAAGCGTAACACCTAAAAATTCTGTCATATTCTGCAGTTGCTTCTTTGACTTTTACTTAACATGAAACTGACATTTTCATGGAATTATGCGCTACTTATCCAAGACCACTTTTTTTCTGAGTGGTAGCAGCAAGTATAGAGTTCATCACCCCACATGTAAATTAGAATTATTTTTTCATCCTCAATTTTCTTTAGATCTCCTGAGTAAATACCATATGGTCCTGACAGTTTGTTCCCTGGAGGGGAGTGAGCGAGTGCCTCTGTGGTGCTTGGTTGTTGGCTGGGGTTAAACCACAATTTGTTCTATAACCTCCTCCACAGGCAATTCAGTTTAAAACGGAACTTCTAATAGATGCTCCTAAAGACTGCTTCTGGAGTGTGAATCTCTTAGATCTTCAGGCTGAGGAAATGTGCAAAGATCCCTTTGTTTCTTCTGCTGTAACTTTTCTTCTCATTGATATGTCAGTTGGCCTTAATGACTCTAAAGGAGACTCTCTTCTCCCAGAGGTTTTGAGGAAGTGTTTACTCTTAGTTTTTAAGCGTTTAGCAAATATTCCCTAAAACATTTATTGTTGGCCTGTGATTTGTGTCATTATGCTTAATTTGACACTTCTTACATTCTCTTCTCTTTTGCTTGCTTGGACATGGCTTCATTTTTTTGAAGGATATTTTCTTAATTCTATCAGCATTTTTCAGAATCACTTTCTAGATAAAACTATCTAGGGAGAAAACAAGACAAACTCCTTTTGTGAATCACTGTGAGGTGTTTTTTTTTTTTACTGGTTTTTTTATGTTATTTCTTCAGCACCTTTTGAAGACTGATCTATGAATTGCTTTATTTTTTGCTATGTCATATATTTACATTGAGCTCATTTATTGTTCTGTTCATGCTTTCCTGCCCACTGAATTCTTCCTGGTCATAATTTGGTATAAATTGCTGCATTTCTTTACTCTCTGACTTTTCCTATTTTTTTCTGTTGCCTGGAATCCACGAAGCACATTTTTAGGTCCACCTATGTCACATTCTGACTGTAAATCTCAAAGTCAGATAATTGTGATTAACATGTGGACATTAATTTGTCAGAAAAAGAATGCATCATGTAAGCAGGAATTTTTCTGAGCTCATCTACAGAGTTAAAACATATGCTGGGATCTACGCACTTAGATGAAAATCAATAGATAACAATGAAAAGCATATACCTCTGGGAGATTCAGGTTCTACTAAGAGCAGTCTCTTGGGAACTGGAAACATTTCAGACATGAACAAAAGACATTGATTGCAAGCTGAAGAGGAACAGAAGTACCAAAAGATCTTTATAGGAGACTTATTCTGTCCTGTATCTTGAGCACCCTACAGATAAGCATCAGGTAAGCTTAATGTTTTTCTTCAATTGGCTTAGCCACAGAGAAGAATTGCTGCCCTAAGAAAACCTGTGTGAAATGTCAAGCCTAAAATGACTCACCTACTTACTTAGAAGAGAAGACCTATAGATCTTGCCTTTATCAGAGCCACAGAAAACAAATTTTCAAAGAATGCAGTGTCTTAGATGACTGATACAATGAATTGCTTAATCAATTTTCTGCTGAAGGACAAGGCAATTTCCTGTCTAGACTATATTGTAGAAGTGCTTAATACTAATTTTCAACAAGCAAAAGAATAGCTGTCTGTGACTATTTTCTCTTCGCACAAAGCCTGAAGAAGACTACAAGTTTTTAAAAGTAATAGTGAGCTGACTAAAAAGCAGGCTACACAATAAAATTCAGCATCCTGCTCTTCTCAGTGTTTCTGTTGAAATCAGACTGTTAATTTCTGACTTATCAATTGAAAAAATTGTGATGCTAATGTTAACTTTGCCTCAAGTCTTCAACATACAAGCTCATGACTTAACTGTGGTAGTCTCCTATTTGTTATACCAAATTAATAGAACTATTCTTGAAATAAAATGGTTTTTGAAAGTACAAGTATCACAGTTTGACTACTAAGTTGCTTCTGCTCAGCCATTGTTGTCTCTTTTATTAAACTACAATTCAAAGGACAAACTGAACTAATTCTTTTTGTTTCTGGACTGAATTTGAGTCATTCAGCATTACTTTGCAAACAATTTCACTTCTTTGACTATTTGTCATGCAATTGTTACCACTATACATTTGTTACCAGGTGCTTGCTATATTGCTAATAGAGGGGAATCACCTTTTTAATGTTAGCCTTAGTAGTTGCTTCAAACAATCAATTCATAAATTGCAGCACTTCAGTATATCTTTATTGGTCTCATATATTCCACTAATGGCATAACAGAAAAAATGGCTCTAAAATTACACAAGTGATTTAGGAGCACTGTGGTCTTGCTTAAGGACACATGCACTCCATTTTATTCAGTCATCGGGAGCTGATTTCCATATATCAATACAGTAAGAGGATTTTCAGAGACAAAGCCAAAAGAGAAATATTTGCCAATAATCTAAGGCTGAAGAACTGAGTGGTAGAAATGTTCTGAAATTTCTTTTCAGTGTTGAGACTGTCCAACAGCTATAAATAGATACTACATTGAACTGTTCATGCTTTTCAAATTAATCACAATGCAAAAGCGGTTTTTTCTTATTTTCATATGAATATAAAGCCATAAACAATCTAAGTTGGAAGGGGGCTGTGGGGGTCATCTTGTCTCCTGCGCAAAGCAGGGCCAAGTCAGAAGTCATGTTCAAAGTGGATCTACCTCTCTTTTCTTCATCTTGAGGCTGAGATACTCGGCTTTTCAGTGCCTCTGGCATTCTGGCCTCCCAGTTCTTCACCCTGAAAGGCAGAGCTTGAAGGAGCAGGAGTGAAGCACTGAGGTAGGGATCACTAACGAAAAAGGGAGAGGGACCAGACATGATGGCAGATCCTGTCAGACTGCAGTCCTGCAGGCCACTACCTTTTTCTCAGGAGCCAAAAAACCTGCCCCTGGGCTGCCACAGGGCTGTGCGGGAGAACTTCCCACAGTCTGAAAGGTGGTAAAGAGGTCACTTACTTCTTCACTACTTCAGGGGTCTTTTTTGCTAGCATGTTATTTTATTTAAAACCTTAATAGCACAGAGTCTGATATGCTTCGATAACTGAACTTTTTATGGATGAATGCGATTTATAATTCAAGTTCTGATCTTCATTTCCATAGGAAGTTTTTGCTGTTAAGTAGGTCCTGAAGTTCAAATTGTCTTTCCTAGCCTTTAAAATATTTTTTTAAAAATAATAATTTAACTACTACATTTCTAATTTAATTATAAAAAGGAAATCCCATACAGGGTTGTTTCACTGTAGGACCAGGAAAACAAGAAAAAAAAAATAAACAATGAAAGAAAAAAAAATCACTTATTCACAAAGGTTTAAATTCCCATTATGAAATTATGGTTATTGTTACAACCCTATGGAAAATCTGAAAGAGTCTTTCATCAAGAATGTGGACTTATTTGAGTTACTCCGTAGACAACGGAGTATATAAAGCATTTTAAATGCCTGCGATAGAAACAATTACATACTTGACAGTACTGAACATGACACTAAATACTAAATATGTTTAATCAATCAGTCCTATTCAGAAAAAAAGGTCTTTTGACTTTAGGAAGAACTGTGCTAGAATAAAAAGCATGTCTGGACTTCCGGGTCTAACCCTATATTAAAGAGCAGACAAAATGTCCACCATTTTTGTATTACCTAATGTAGGACAGAGCTGGAAGGCCAGTAGCTCTCTGTTTTCTCCGCACAATCAAAAAAGGTGGATTTCTGACTATAAAAGTATTTTCAGCACCTCTAAAGATTAAGTAAAAAGAGTATTTGAGGTTTTCTGAACTTAATTAGTTCATTTCATTATGAGAGGAGTAACCTAGACTGTCAGCATACATCTTGAAATTAAATTTGCATTCTATGTAAAATAATACTCTCCCACATCCATGGCACTACTGTGAACTTCCTGAAATAAGATATGGGAGGAATATAACACAGCTAATCATATTCTGATGTCAGCATTTTTCAGAAGAGGAAGTGATTTTAAGAGTCAAATTTTTAACACCATGAACCTAGTAAAAATCCTTTCCTACTTATAACCTTCCTTTTAAAAAGAGCCAGATCACTCTAAAGAGCTACCTATACTTGTCTCACACTTGTCTCACAAGTGGAAGAGTGGGGGCTGCTTAATGCCAGAACAAATACGACTCCATGTACCTGTGGAGCTAAAGCTAAACTACAGTTGACTGTTACAGCTCATATTTATAGCCATCTTCAGACCAAATCTGTTCAAGGCAAATTAGTTTCAAATTTTAGAGTTTGTCTGCATTCAAGCCTTTCCAATATTATTTCAAATTTCCTGCCTACTAATGCAGTGGTGATACAGCCACTTTAAAATACATGTCAGAATAGAACACACTTCACATGCTGAATGGTGGCAGAAGTTGAAACACAGCAGCAGAGGCAGCAGGACTGCTGCAGACTGTCAGAGCACAGCCTGCGGGGCAGTGCCTTGTTCCAGCAAAAGGTCCGCCCAATAGCCAAATACCAATTACAGCAAAACTTGTCAAAACTGGAACTACGTACGACATTTCCTATAACAGCAGGGAAAATTACTGGAATCTCTCACCTCAGGCAGTAGTCATGTGGCAGGTACCATCAAACTCCAGATCTCCAGACCTGCATTCCTGCAGGCTGGCATCATTGAACTTATATTAACATGCAGAAGTCTTGTAAAACTCCCTTGGGAGAATAGGTACACATGCCTGCACATGCACACAGACACACATACATGCACATGTGTGCTTTCCACAAGAGACACCATACAAAACCTGTTTTGATAACCGTGGGGTTCCGTAAGACTTTTGACAAGATGTTGCACAATAAACTCCAGTCACTTGTCCACATTATAATGCCTTCGCATTCTTACTGACTGGTGGCAAATTTTTGAATTTCTAAAGGAGGAAAAACATACCATTTTTGTTGCCAAAACACCAGCACAATGATCACACGTAACTAACATTTTCCTTAGTACATTGTGTATTTTATCCTCTCCGCATGAAGCAGGAGCAGTATATTAGGTGTATTAGGTATCTGCCTTCAGTAGGAGGGAATATACTCTTGTCTTACATTGGAAAAAGTCTATAAATGAAGCTAATATACTATGAGCCAGTCTGAAGAAAACACCTCTTAAAAACAGAAACAAAAGCGTAACCAGTGCGTTATCATGTAAACAGAATTTTTCAGCCATCAGTATTCATATTATTCTGTACTAGTATTTTTTGTGTTCTACGCTAGCACAGTTCCATGTCTTTGACAGATACAAAGCTATATTCAGATATGTGCATTTCATCCTGATGTCAGTATGGATGATACTAGTATAGATAGCAGTAGATGATATCTCTGGGCCAGATCAGTAGCTGGAGGAAATTAGTTTCAATGTATCCCTGCCAGTTTATACCAGCTGAGAATCAAGATTGCTATCTCTATGTGAAATGGAGTTTCAAACATATCAGAGCACTTTCATAAAATGGTTTCTGTTCCTTCAGCAAGAATTATCTTTATACTCCCCAATTCTCAAGTAGGTGGTTTCCTACTTTTTCTTCCACTTACTCCAGCAGTTTTGTTGATCTTTACCTCTTCAATTTTTGTGATACAAAGTTGAATTTGACTTGACATGTTAAGAAGGTTGCTTCAGACACTTAGGTCTAAAAGCTATTCAGGTGCCTGAAAGTAACACACAGGTACCCAGAACTGCACTCTGTACAGCCTCCACAGCATCACTGTACACCCCAAATGATTGTCAAAAAATGTCATACATTGAACATGAAATTGCCTATATACCAAAAGCCACTGAGTCCTAAGCAGTATCTGAAATACCCATCTCTGTAATGTCCAGGATCTAACCAGGACTCACAGTCTCAAAACCTCCCCAAAAAGAAGCACTTATTTGTAAGGGGTTTTTTAATAACTCATTTTCTTAGGAAAGGACACATTTGGGTCAACCCCTCACTTAGAGGTTTCAGACCTACCTCTCCCACTACTCAAGGAAGTGCTCTGACCAGGCTAGAGAGCCTGGATGGTGTAGCTAGGACAGCTGTGTCCCCCATGCACTGCTAGTGGAAGTGAGGATTACACAAGTGGGCATACAGTCCCTAGGGGGCTGGGGACACATTGCTCTGCAGTTGGCAGGTGAAGTATGCAACTGTGAGAGAGGGTCTGAGGGAATTTCCTTCCTTCTGAATCAGTGACTCCACATTTCTGAGGGACTCCCAGCCTGCCACAGTGTATCTGCATAATGGAGTACCTCTGCTCTGAACCTGAATGAGCTTTCTCATTTGAGTCTTACACTTTGTCCATCACACACAATTTTACTACCTTTGGTACCACATTTCTGAAAAAGATTCAGTATATATTTTTTATTGACCTGTGTTTGTCACAAGAGAGCCATTTCTCAAATGCAATTAGTTACTTGCCTGCATCCTTGTAGTTTCTGGATTCCTGTCAAAATCTTTTAAATGCTTTAAAGTACTTAAGTTCACCAAAGTACTTGAGCACAGATTGAACCTTAAGCTTGCTCTCAAGGCAATCTCTCTTCAGAGGCACTCTTAAGCAGCATGGTTTAAGTATATGTTAACAACTGTTTCTCTGAGAAGAGGATATACTGCATCAAATCCCACCCTAATCCGGATATCACCAAAAGCAGTGACTAATCTAGGAGAAAGCCTAATATACTTAATTCTACAGTAACTCGTTAGAAACTCATAGAATTTCTTCCTGACATGTTAAAATACAAGGTATCTTATATTGCAAAAAATAATTTCTACCCTCAATTTCTTTAATGCAACTTCGTTATTAAAAAAATAAAACCAACAACAACCTACAAGGAAGCTTCTGCCACTTAGGAGGTCTAAAGCCACTTAAAATAATGAATAATATGAATTTATGTCATCTTTGTCAAAGACATATATTAGAACAAACTATGTGCTGTGGCCTGTTTGGAACAGAATGATTAATCCCAGGTGCACTAGATGAAATCACCACCACAAGCTGCACTGACAGTAGAGCACTATTTATGTCTTGAGAACGTTTAAAGGCTTCTGATAAACAAATGGGATGTTAAATTAATTAATATTTGTGAAGTGCTATGACTTCCTGAGATGAAATGTGTCAAAAGTGCACATGCTTAGTCCTTATTATTTTATACTAATGAAAAGTAGAGAAGTTTACAAAACTGTAAACAAGTGCTTGTTAAGCAAGAGTTTTAATTATGCAAAATAATGAGAATTTTCTGCACTCTCTCTGCAAATATCTGCACATGCAAAAAATATTTGGGTTTTATGCACAGCTGTTGATCTCTGACTGGTGCTTGACAAGCCCAAGGCTGGAATGGAAGCTCAGAGTGGTGGATGTCGAGTGTGGAGACTGCTGCCCTAGTGTGCGATGCTAAGCCTGGATGCTAGTGCTACTAGAGGAGTCACAGGCTTCTTAGCTCCATTCTCACTTCTCCTCAGCTACAGTCTGGTTTTCACAGGAGTTGTAAGAGGTTTCAAGTCTGATCTATTAGGATTAAAGAGACTGAACTTCATATCTGAATGTGCAGTTTCACCACTGGGTATATATATTTAATGTATGGAATTTACATTTTCAGTCATTTAAATTTTGTCTATGTCCAAGTACAAAGAACTGGTTTTGTCAGTCTGCTCAATACATTTGTCATTTCTGTTTCGTGTTTATAAAAGATAAAGTTTCCTCTGCAGAACATGTATTTGCATGTTCTTTTTCTTTTTCCCCGCCTTCTCATTTCAAGGTTCAGACAGTAGGCTTCACCTGAGAGTGTCTATTGTGCACATACTTCTACTGAAGACATAATGGACTGCCACATCATATCATGTAATTTTGTCACCATTAGTTGATGAGGTGTGGATGGCTGCAAAGCAGGAATTGCAATCCCTCTCAGAATGCATTTTGTGTGCACTGGGATTCTGAGACAAATGCTCTTTTTTTTTTTTTAGTATTTTTTTTATTTTCATTTTGAAGGTTGTACTAGTCTATAGCAGAGATCTAGCACTAGAGTTTCAACAGCTGCTGTCTTTGAGCAACACCATGTGTCTTTTCCCTGACACCACCTCCCTCTGACACAACATACCACTGATGTGGTATCTGTTTCTTTACCATGAAGCGTCTGAGATGCAAGAGAGATTGTAACCACTGAGAGGAAGCCGACTTTGCTTTTGACCACCACTATTATGCCAGTGTTGCAGATACTTATGCTGGCTTTAAACTCCAGGAGATATAATTTTTAGAATTTAGGAAAACAAGAGTTGGCCAGTACAGTCTACAAGACAACACACACTTTTCTTGCTTAACACAACCCACCTCCTAACTGTAGCAATCTAGGAAGATCAAAATAAGGGTGAAAAATTCCTAACAGTCACTGTAGAGGGAGAAAAAGGGCTACAACTGTTTTTCTCAAAATACCACAGATACCTTTTCATCTCAGTTAGGAAGAGGGAAGAATTTGGCAAGCTAGGGTACAATGATCTACAAACCATTTACTATCTGTACAAAAATTTCACACAGGGAAAGTTCAGACTGTCAAGAAGAAATCCTGCAGGAAATAGCTCCTTAATCAGCCACAGCACCATTCACAAAGTGAAGCTCAGTTGCCAAAGGGATCTAATAGTAGAGAGAAATTTCATGTTTATAGAGATTTTCTTACCTTACTGTTTTCTGCAGATCTGTGTAATTTTTCATGTACCTCTAGGTTAAAGGTATCTTGGCACTTGCTATATCAATAACCCAACTTTCAGCTTCATCTCTGTTATCTAAAACCCATTTTCTACCCTAGCTATTTATATAAATATTGATCCTATATGGGAAGGAAAACGGCCCATGCAATTTCAAATGGTGCAGCTACTCCTTCCTTTGATAGATTAGTCAACAGGTAATAGATTGATATGTAGGATATTTTTTTTTTCCTGTGGATTAATTTTGCTCAGTTTTGTTCATTATTATCAGTATTGTTACCAGTGCATCTAACATATGGTCCGTGATATCTCACTAAGAGAGTGCCTATCATCATGTGTGTACGTGTCCATGAAGATAGGTCTATTTCACCTACTGTTGCAAATAAGATTATAAAACCAGCATGGAGCATTTTTTCCTTTGCAGCTGTGTGGACCATAGACTCTTATTTAGTCCTGAAAGTTTTGGAAAGGTGAAGTCAACAGAAGGTTTAGCGTTTTAAATTTAGGAAACTTGATTTCACAAGCTCATTGCTTATAGGCGCTGTTTGAAACACATAGGATTGCACTCTCAACCACTTTGCAATCCTACTGTTGAGGTTATATGAGGACTGGGTGAGCACAAGATTTGGTCAAAATATCACAAAATCTTTTAGCAGCTTCTAGGTCTAGTAAGACACAGTGAGCCTAGTAGTAACTTTCCATCATTATATTGGAAACAGGTTCTCTCTTGTGTGCCTTATTAAAATAATTTACAACCAGAAATAGTCTCACTTGCAGAACTTCATTTCCACCTTGTTCATGTCTTCTCTTGTCAGTCCTTGGTTTTCCTCATAACACTGGAGTTCATTACTTAATTTTTTTCAATAATTTGAGACTGTATGAGAGGAGATACACTTCAGATTTTGAGTGGGAAATTAATTAATTGAAGATAATTTGCTTTTGAAAAAAAACCAAAACCCTACCTCTCTCCCCACCCAAAAAAAAAAAAAAAAAAAAAAAAGAAAAAAGCCCAACCATGGCTTTTTATCTGGTTTTAAGCCCACATTTTAGACTTTTATCTCTCTAGAGTCCCAAGGGTGTCACCTTAGTTCAACTAAGGATGCCTGAGGGTGCCACTTTATTCAACTTTTACGCACTGAGATTATTAACATGCTCTCATCCTATCCGCTTAAAGTCTTTGGCAAAATTTTCCATAAAACTCAGTAGAATTTGAAAGTTAGGTGTTCACTGCCCCTAATTAGGGCTTTTACAAAGCCTGATCATGTTGTATTTTTGGAATTGCGTCTAATGCAAGCAAAAGACAAAGAAAAGAAAGATGTCATCCCTCTAATTACATCATCAGCACCATTAAAGCATTTACCTGGAAAGTAGGCACAAATCTTGGTACAGCCTTGATCTGCATGAGGAACTGGCAGCTATGGCTGCACTTAGCAATGCTGGAATATATACCACACCCCTGGCAGTAATAGGAGAAGCTAGCTTCTTTCCTTATGCCCAGTGAGTCCACATTCTTAAGATGCACAGAAAACTTTCATTCTTGCTTGACTGTTGGTATTTTAATTTGCAACTAAGCATGTTTCTCACTATTCTATAGTGGTTTCTAAAATGCGTCTCTCCTCCTCTCTTCCTTGAAGATTTTTTCTTGTGCACATATGTGGATGCATTGGGTCAGAGAGCACAAACTGCAGCCATCTGACAGAGTGCACATATACCTCTTAGTGAAGGAGGCTTCCAGATGCTCCTTAGATTGCCCTATAGCCTGTGGTTACTATATTTATTTGAGAAACTGAAACAACCTTCAAATTCCTGCCTCATCTCAGGCAAAGGA
Source organism: Loriculus beryllinus (assembly GCA_039877255.1). Lineage (NCBI taxonomy): Eukaryota > Metazoa > Chordata > Aves > Psittaciformes > Psittacidae > Loriculus > Loriculus beryllinus. Next base: position 18,230 of record JBCJKH010034787.1, read on the forward strand.
CTGATTTGTACCATTCATGCTGTCCCCAGTGATTACTTTCATCACTGCACCATTGTTTATTGGAATTAGTAAGGAGGGAAAAGGTACTTCTCTGCTTTCTTTGACTTGGAAAGGGAAAGGCTTGATTCCTATGTCCCTACCATTGAGAAGTATTTGTGGCTAGGAAAAATGCTCATCTCTGTGAAAGGAGGAAAGGATAAATCCTGTTTCTCTCTTTGAGATTTCCTTCTAGCTAAATTTTGTGACTGTACAGAGAGCCAAGGCATCTTAGAGCTGCTGCTTTCCCTAGGTTACAGGCATGTAACCTTTACTGCAGGCATTCCCCAGGCACCACTCAGTGCTGTGCTCCTTGAGTCTCTGTGAGCAGGGCTCTCAATCTGTTCAGTTCTCTGCTTTGTTAGAAGCCACTGAAAATTACAGACTTCAATTATTTTCAGGAAGTTATGAAATGTTTTGGATATGATGTTGCTCATCATTAGCAAAACACTGGGGACTCAAACCTGAGTAGCAATAAAAAAGATGTTTTATGTTCCACATACTCTAATAAAAAAGAGGTAATATTAGCTTTGAAAGGAAGGATTCAGAGGAGTAACCTGAGACACTTCAGGGAAGGAGAACGGATAAAGATGTGCTGCTCTTTGGTAAGGTCCAATTTAAGCCTCAAGAGCAGTCTCACCACTGCAACAGTTCCAAACATAAATAAGCTTCCTGACAGAGGACAAGGTGAGGCCCCAAGAATCTGCTGTCTCTCCACAAGCCAGTTTACAAACCCTTTTGGGAGTCCTGCACTCCTTGGATTCACACTACACTCCTCCTGAACTGGAGAAAGCCTCAGTGGAATATATTTGAGTCAGTACCGGCCTAATGCCTCTCTGATGCTTTTACTGTATAATTTTGTCTCACATATAATTAGTGGGAAAATGACCTATACTCCTTCTACTTTCTATCTGAGATAATATCCAGGCCTATGTCCTTTATCAAATAACTTTACAGAGGGAGCTCAACTTCCTTGTTTTTGCAGATTAACTTAGGTTAATTAATAACAAATTCTCAGTCATTAAACTAAGCACAATTCCTTAGGGAAAAATCCCCTTCTGTTTCATCTCATTCTTTTATCATTGTCCACAGAGAATTTTCATTCATAGTGGCAAACCTCCAATAATTCTCTTTCAATTAAAAACAAAAAAAAAATCTTACCATAACTAATCCTGTATTTTTGCAATTCCTGTGAAACTCTGCAGGTACCAAAAGCCATCTCTAAAACAGCCCTAATCCAAAAAAATACAAACTAAAATTTATCTCTTTCACCTGCCCTTCTCTTTTTCTGCAGACTGAGGCTTACTTCTATCCGACGTGTTGGCACAGAACGTGAGTCAGGCATTCAGAGATCTCAATCTAGACTTTGTATTCAGAACCAATCAGTTAGAGGAACCAGGATGTTTAATTTTAAAACCTACATTTTGCCCCATGGTACTTTTCAAAGATCACAGTCAGGGACTACTTGTAGAGTACCTCAAGTGAGTAGAAGTGCGCCAAGATGCTTATTTGCGATTTCAATTCAATAGATTTAGTGACATTTTGGCAGTGTCTGACAATCTAGGTATTTACCCTGTCCAGATAGATACAACACAGTTGAGGTCATATTAATCAGCAAGGTAAACAGGGACTTTGATATACTATAGGGGCTGCAAAGATGTTATTGACTAAAAGATGCCAATTTCAGTTTATTTTAAGTTACTCCAGTTCCAGGAATTTCCAATAAAAGGGATATGACTGTACATGTGATAGGCATAACTGTGTTTGTGGAGGAGGATCAAAAATGGTATAAAGCAGTCTGTTTCCTACCATAGTATACCTTAATGCTCAGGAGCATACGAAACAACTCTGTTCTAATGGCTCTATCCACAAAAAAATTCAATCACTTTGTGTTGATTGCTTGCCCCAGACACTGAAACTCCTTCTAAAAAGAGGCAATTAAAGCTTTCGATTTTTGTGTTTCCTGTCAAGGCACAGAGGGAGGAGGTGAGTGAGGTTTGGGACTGAAAATACCTTCATCTGTCTTGAAGCTTGTTACATAGGAAGTGAGGCAATTCACAGGGCAGAATACTTTGTACCTCCTGGCAGCTGTATCTTTCCTTGTTCAAAACTGCCTTGTTTGCAAAAGGGCTACGCATGGCTGTACATGAAAGCAACTAAAGCTGTTGTTTGCAAGGTTCTCTAAATACATTAACCTTGTCTTGGAATGGGGCAGGGATTTAATTTAATGGTTACAACAGGGGCAATGAGATTCCTGAATTGAACTCTAGCTTACATCAATATTTAACTTTAAGGAAGGCTAGAATTCAGAGAGATTGCTTTTTCTCGCTTGTTTTAATTGGTATCATTCTCTTCTCCCAAGACACTTGGAGGTTGTAACGAAAAGTATTTTAGATCCCTCTTTCCATATTCATTGAATATACTGATATTATATATTATTAACGAGTCTCAAATAGCTTACATCCCACTCTTAATAACCCTATGTATTACAAGCTTCTGTTTCCTCAAGCTACAGACAAATCCTATTACAGGGAGTAGATTAAACTGGGTCTTGACAGATCTCTGCAATTCACTGACAAAAAAGGACAAGTTGTCTTACTAATAAGAAGACATCATGATCACACTAATATTATGCATCTCAGCACTCTCAGATGCAAAAACTTTAATGTACACCCCCTCCAGCAGGAATATTACCCAAATAAAACCCAAGCAATACTCTTTTAACAGTAAGTTAAGCTATCTAGTGGAATTACTTCAGATTCACATTGTGCGAACAAGCCATCAGTCAACAACTGTGTGCTTGATCATGCCCTCTGGCTCCACATCCACAAGGGACCCGGCTCATCCAGATTTGCTTCTGCCACTATGAATGATGTGCATGCTTTTGTGTACAAACATGATCCTGGAACAGAGGGCAGAGCCAGAGCTGAAGGGAGAGAGCACAAAGAAGCATTTTGTTCAACTTTCTCTTAGGCTCTTCAGTGTAGCAGAGGGTGGACCTTGGGTTATGGATGAAAGGGAAAAGAATCACAGTGCATAGAAAAACAGTTGTATTGCTTTAACATGCTCTGAGCTCTCTAATAATCCCTACTGTGCAGCCATTTTTTTAATCAATAGAAACTAGCCCAAGTGGTCAGGTGCTTCTAATCAGATTTTAAAAGAGGTCGTGTGATTTCTTCATATTGTTTTGATGTGTGCAAGGATAAAGGAAACTGGTGGCACCACCAACAGGGTAGCAGACCAGCATTCAGGGCATCAGTCTGAGAACATACCATCTATCAACAGTCTGTTATCTAGGATTTCCCGTTCCTGGAGCACTCATGACAATTAGTAATCCTTGACTCCTTGAATATTGCTGCAGAAAGGTTAACAAAACCACAAATAGCGTATACTGAACTAGGAGGCTGGAACTCTTACCAGTTTTTTAAGTATACATTAATCAACAGACTTTTTAAAAAATATCTGCGAATGATTCTTGATCTGTTTCTTGATAAAGGTAGCTTACAGCAAAACCTTAACCGTTATGCTGTTCAAGAGAAAGGCAACAGCAACAGAACAGATCAATCACAAGTAGTTTCTTGGGAGACAGAATTTAAAATCTTGCCCAGGCTTGTTAAAGAACAGTCTTAAGATGGATGTTCTTCAGAGACAAACAACAAGACCGCATAGCTAGCTGCGGTTAGACACTGCTGCACAGCCCCCATGGGGAAGAAAATGTCTTAGACAGCAAGCATGGCCACAATTCATGGGTATCTAGAATGATTACAGTAGATTACTTCAGCATTATACCAGGTAAAACTGGCACTGTCTTTCATGTTCATGTGCAAATCTGTTCATAGAGAACGTGAATAGATAAGCACAGTTCTGGATATTATTTGTATATTATTTATGTACTCAACCTACAGCATACTTGCCAAAATAGATCTCGGGCCTCAGTAGCTTTTGCAAATGGCTTAAACTCTTCAGAGAAGTGTCTGATACAGACGTGTAATGTCTGCATCTTGTCCCAAATAACACTTTGATGCTAATAAATTGTTGTCCAGAAAGATGTTATAATGCATCTTTGAGCTTTGTAAACAAAGCATGCATATTTGCGGTTAACTTTTGAGCAGATCTTGTTCTTATATCCTTTTTATATTAAAGGTTGTGCTTATCCCTGCCAAGGATGTTCTTTGATGACAACACCATCCAATAAAGCACAGAAGAAATAAAACATTAGTTTTCTGTGACTTGTTTATTATACCCATCCACTATATATGAGTCAACTTGTAGGTTTTGAATAGTTTGTAAAATAGCTTGTTTACTGTAAATAGTTATTCACTGTATTTCAGATACTCATAGAAACCAGCCAAAGCATTATAGGCACAGCAAGGCCACTGCATGTTTGTCCACTGTAAACAACATTTTCTGAGATACTCTGTCAGACTTTCTTCATATTGCTCCTAACTGTATACGGCATAAAATTCACACAGATGGAGTTATGTCAGGCAGAGATTATGGCTGGATGAAAATCAAGGTACAGCAATGAGCTTTCTTTATCAGTATCATCCCCTTCCTTTCAAAAGATTAGAGACAAGTTACAGGTGTCAGGTACTTTTTCCCTGAGGCCCACAGGACAGCAGTGAAATCTTCATTTTTCAGGCAGTCTGAATGTACAGCTGAAAGAAGAATCTCCTCCTTAATGAGCATAATAAATTGAAAGTGTCTATTAACATATCTGCTTCTCTGTTTTTATCTTTCTAGAGTTACAAAATGGTACAGTGGTCATAACACCCTCTTTACAGGCTACAGTGTAGACTGTGTGACAAAGACAGAATAGAAGTGCCTCAGGGTAGATATGTTTTGAGTGAGAAAAAAACAGGCATTTTTTTAAAAAATCAACATATATAAAAAAATTAACCTTTTACCATGATCAGCAGCTAGAGTTGACTCTCCATGCAGGAGTATAGATACATTTTTCTGTTCATTCAGATAGCTATTTGTTTTTCCATTGTGACAGACTGGCAGAAAAATGATCATGTTCAGGTGCTAGTTCAATAAAATTTGGGGCAAATATATAAAATCTGAGACATTTATATGCAGCAGTACAGGATCATGTTGACAGATCCATTTAGTTTTATTGAAACTCATCATGTCAATTATAATTTTGTTTACTATTTAAAACCAACATTATTATTGGTTTGCTACTTTATCCGTGGTGCTAATCATACCACTATTTCACTGGCTGGAGTCCTGTTCAATATTTCTTTGTCCATGATCTTTCTGTACACTTTTTTTTTTTTTTTTTTTTAATAAAACAGAGTAGAAAAAAAAAAAAAAAAAAGCCTAAAAGTCAGGAATTCAAAATTATGGTTCCCATAGCAACATAAATCCCTCTTGTTGCATTGTACATGCACTAAAAATAAACACGTAATGAAGTACCATATTTTGTATGTCAAGGGGAGCAAGTGACTCTAACTTTAATTTTACTTGCCTGAGTTTTATAGATTTAAGCTCTCATCTCCAATATTGCAGGTATGTGGTTTCACACTGACAAAGAGATACAATGCACAACGTCTATTTACAGCAAGTACATACACTCTGCAGGATGGGTGGCACTGATTTACACCAGCTGAGCTCAGGGCCATTTGTGCCTACACATTTGGGGGTGCGCTGAGTCTATAGAGGTGTGGAGACAGCACATTTCTGTGCCACATACAGACATTTTTGGGGGTTCCCTTATAACATCAGCAGTGCCAGAAAGAGGGGGTAGAGGCACTGCAGACCTTACCCAGCCTGCCATTGGCATCTCATCACAAATACCAGCAGGAGTAGCAATAAACCAATATGCCATCCTGCTTCACGCTACAATTTGTAATTAGCAATCTGAAAGTATTTTTATATTGGAAAATAATTTAAAAAATTTAGAAATTCCATGCAAATTGAGAGTTGAAGTGTCTGGGAGTGCAAAATAAGGAATAGCACCACAAGCAAAGAGCTCCCTTTCAAGTTAGGAAAGGAAGAGTATTTTGCAAATACTTCTGGTCTTCAAAGGAATTTAAATGCAATCAGTAACCTGATTCCAAGCTATTGGAATTCCAATAGCTTGTTTCCAAGTTATTTTTCCTCTCCAGAGAATGTGAAAACCAGAACTCAAAGTATATTAGCAGTTCCAGTACTTCTTTTATATGAACGTATCCTCAAAACCAGCTGGGTAACCGACTATTTCCTTTTACCTCCAGACCTGTTTGCACTTGTTTAGTACATTTTGTACATTTGTCCTAGACCATCTCATCTTGGAAGGAAGGGTTGTTTTCTCCTGCAATAACGATGCAGCATGAAACACCACATGGCTCTAACTCATGACAAGGCTCTGAGATCATGGAATTATAGAATACCAGGTTGGAAAGGGAGCTCAAGGATCATCTGATCCAATCTTTCTTGGCAAAAGCATGATCTAGACTAGATGTCCCAGCATCCTGTCCAGCTGAATCTTAAAAGTGTCCAGCGCTGGGGAATCCACCACTTTCCTTGGGTGATTATTCCAATGGCTGTTTTTCTCACTGTGAAAAATTTTCCTCTTATGTCCAAGCTGAATCTCCCCAGAAGTAACTTGTACCCATTACCCCTCATTTATTCCATGTGACTGCCTGTAAAAAGGGTGTCTCCATTTTCTTTGTAGGCACTCTGGAACATGATCATAAGGTCTCCCTAAACTTCCTTTTCTCTAGGCTGAACAAACCCAGTTCTCTCAGCCTTTGCTCATATGGCTTCCCAGTCCTTGGATCATCATTGTAGCCCTTCACTGGATCTTCTCCAGCCCGTCCACATCTTTTCTGCACAGCAGGGACCAAAACTGAACACAGTAGTCCAGGTGTGCCCTGACAAGCACTGAGTGTAGTGGGATAATGACTTCCCTAGCTCTGCTGGTGATGGCCTTACTGATGTAACCCAGCATCCTGTTGGCTTTCTTTGCTGCAGCTGCACACTGTTCACTCATACTCACCTTGTTGCCCACCAAGATCCCCAGGTCCCTTTCCACAGAGCTGGTCCTCAGCTGGGTAAATCCCAGCCTGTGCTGCACTCCTGGATTATGTTTTTGCAGCTGCAAGACCTTACACTTGTCCTTGTTGAACTTCATGAGGTTCTTGTTAGCCCATCTTTCAGCCTACACAGGTCTTCCTGCAGGGTGGCTCTCCCTTCCAAAATGTCCACTTCCACTCAGATTGGCATCATCAGCAAACTTTGTCAGGATACACTTGATCTCATCTTCCAGATCACTCAACATTAAACAGCATTGGGCCCAATATTAATCCTTGAAGGACCCCACTAGTGACGGATCCCAGTTTGAAAAGAGCTATTTACCACCACCCTCTGGGTGCAGCCAGTCAACCAGTTCCCCACCAATCGCACAGATCACTCGTCTTGCCTAGAGGTGCTGTAAAACCACTAATGCCTCCCATAAGCCACACTAACACAGTTTTGTTCAACCTGCAGTTACTAAATAATGTCCATTGCGTAGTTCCACTTAAAATAAATGGATATCTGAAGGTAAATGTGGCATTAAATGAATTTAGCTTAAAAACAAATAACTCTTTGAGGGTGGGTTTTGTTAGTTTTGTTTTGAATTATACTAAAAAACAGCATGCAAAGAAAGACATAGAAACATGCAAGTGTAAATGCTTGCAATAAGGATAACAGGCAACAGGCAGAAAAACCGTATGTTTGTTCCTTGAAAAGGATGAAGGAGCAATAGCTCTTTACTGCAACTTTTCCAGTGTTTTGAAAAGAGGAAATCCAGATATACCCCTGATTTTACTAATACTTATAAAAAAAGTTTAATATAATCATAGAATAGTCAGGGTTGGAAAGGACCTTAAGATCATCTAGTTCCAACCCCCCTGCCATAAGCAAGGACACCTCACACTAAAACATGCCACCCAAGGCTTTGTCCAACCTGGCCTTGAACACCGCCAGGGGTGGAGCACTCACAGCTTCACTGGGCAACCCATTCCAGTGCCTCACCACCCTAACAGTAAAGAATTTCCTCCTTATATTCAATCTAAACTTCCCCTGTTTAAGTTTGAACCCATTACCCCTTGTCCTGTCACTACAGTCCCTAACGAAGAGTGCCTCCCCAGCATCCTTGTAGATCCCCTTCAGATACTGGAAGGCTGCTATGAGGTCTCCACGCAGCCTTCTCTTCTCCACGCTAAACAGTCCCGACTTTCTCAGCCTGTCTTCGCATGGGAGATGCTCCAGTCCCCTGATCATCCTCGTGGCCCTCCTCTGGACTTGTTCCAACAGTTCCATGTCCTTTTTA